>JAJJJQ010000025.1:0-31498 GCA_021014315.1 Aureobasidium mangrovei | reverse complement strand
GCTAGCATACCATTAATCTAAAAATTTTCAAATTACCTTAGGAAATATGTCTTCCATGAATTTCCAGCCTAGGCACGGAAATACTAGACCCGATAACTTAAAGGTTTTACTTTAATTTTTTTTTATCTTCTTCGATGATAAAAAAAAAAATTCTTTTTCTTTTTTTCGTGATTTTATAATAATACATTATTTCGCGCGGTAAATATTTAATGCGGAAAGAGGAAAATTTAACGCTTGCGCGCTAAAAATTTTGTAAACTAATATAAATTTTATGGTAATAAAATTAATTAATCACAACATAATTTTATTACCATTATTTTTAGCCGGAGGAGGTTTTTCTTTAACATCTTTTTATTTATTTATTTTTCTTTTTTTCTTCATCATCTTCAATTTTTTTAAGAAGATGATGATGAAAAATCATAAATTAAGAACCTCAGTAATAAACAGATAAGAATAAGAATAATCATACCACATCTACAAAATGTCAGTATAATATTCCAGCTTCAAAACCTAAGTGATGGTTTTCTGTTAAATGGTAAGCTAAAATACGTCATAAACCTACAGCTAAGAAAATTGTTCCTATAATAACGTGTAATCCGTGGAATCCTGTTCCAAAGTAGAAACATGAACCATAGGCACCGTCTGAAATAGTAAATGAAGAAACTGAATATTCTACTCCCTGGAAAGCAGTAAATATCATAGCTAAGAATACAGTAAATATTGCACCTAGTAATGCACCATTCCTATTTCCTTGGATTAAAGAGTGGTGTGAGTAAGTAATAGTTACTCCTGATGCTAATAATAAAACTGTGTTTAATAAAGGTAATTCGAAAGCATTAATAGCTTCTATACCTATTGGAGGTCATTGTGCACCTAATTCTACAGTAGGTGATAAAGCACTATGGAAGTAAGCTCAGAAAATAGCTAAGAAGAATAAAGCTTCAGATACTATAAATAATGCTACTCCCATATTTAAACCTCTTTGTACAGCTAAAGTATGGTTACCTAAATAAGTTCCCTCTGAAATTATATCTCTAAATCAGAAAGACATACTTGCAATTAAACAAATAAGTGCACATGGTAATCAGTATTCTGAATTAGAAAAACCATGCATTGTTAATACACCAGATGTAGTAAGAGTTAATAAGCTAATACATGTGAAAAGAGGTCAAGGAGATGGAGAAACTAAATGGAACGGGTGTCCCTGAAAATTACTTCTATGTAAATTTGACATAATATATATTTAAAAACAGCATAATACTAAAAGGTAAAATTTATAAATGAAAAATAGTTATTACATCATTAATGTAATAATTTTTATTATATTTATCTAGTTCTAGAAGAGACTGTTTTTTCTGCTTTAAGAGCTTCAATGTCTCCCTTTATAGATTGTAAATTCTCATTAGCTACACTAATTTTTTCTAAAAAATCTAACCTATCCTCTTCTTGCGCCGAAGTTAAGGATTTACCTTTAAAGTTTTTATCGTAATCAGATAAACAATCGTCTAAAAATTTTTTTGCCTTAATTTCATCTGTTTCTAGAACAGTCAACCTCTCAAGGTAATGATCCATCGCAAAGGCAGTTTCTGAAAAAAAGAAAGATAATATAGGCATAGCAAATAATAAGAATATAAATGATAATATTTTCTTTTTACCTTTAAATAATTCACCTTGTATAAATAAGTTTATTAAATAAGAAAAATACAAATATAAAGTACTAATATAACCCCTTAAAGATAAGAATATAGAAAAAATAATAAGAATTAAAAAAAAGAACATAAATGTTTGACTATCATTAAAAATAAAATTACTTCTATGTAAATTTGACATAATATAAAATTTAAATCTGCATAATACTAAAAAAAGGTCTTTCCTTACTAATGAAAAGATTTATATTTATAAATGATCAATAAAAAATTAATAACCAAAATAAAATTCTTTGTATATATCTCAGGTTCCATCCTGATATTGGCACATATGGGAATGACATCATCCCCGAGAATATCTCTCGTCATAGAAACAAGAAAAGGCAATAGTTTGCATAATATATTAAAATCTAAGTAATAAAGGAAACCTCGGCGAAAAAAAAAGAGAGCTTTTTTTAATGCCGGGTTTTTTTTTTATTTATTTAATTTTAAAGTAGTTAATAAGGCAAATATTATTAGAATAAATAAGTTATTGTCACTTATAAATAAGTAAGGTGTTAATAAGTAGAAAATTAAACCTACTAATATGTATAAAGCATAAGATGTAATAACACCTGTATCTAAACTTGCAATATTTTTACTTAAATTAACCAATCCTTTTTCTAAACCGTATGGTCCTAATAATTCTACAGATCCTTTATCAAGAACTTTAGTTGTTTGACCTCCTAATTTTAAAACAATATCTGTAATATATCTGTTGTAAAATAGTTCGATTAAGAAACGTTGGTTGAAAAAACTAAAAATATTATAACCTAATCTAGATAACTTAAAGTGTACTAATAATTTAGGTAAGAACTCAGATAATACAATAAATATTACACTTAATGAGATAGTGAATACTAAAGGTAATAACTTGAATAGAGTAGGTACCGCAAACTCAGTGTCTAGCATAATTTCATGACTTGGATGTATAAATAGACTATTATCTGCAAAGAAACCAGTACCTAATCCGATAAAGATATCTTTAGTGATATATCCAAAGAAAATAGAGAATATAGCTAATACAATTAAAGGTAAACTCATAAATATATCACCTTCGTGTGCATGTTTATAATTAACTAGTGGACCATTAGGGTTAGTTAAGAATGTTAAATATAAAACTTTAACTGAGTATAATGTAGTAAACATCGCACCTATTGTAGCTATGAAATATACAACTGTACTAGAGAAATAAAATTGTCCATAAGCAGATTCCAGAATAAAATCTTTTGAATAGAAACCTGTCATAAATGGGAAAGCAACTAAACTAAGACTTGCAATTAACATAACTGAGTAAGTTAAAGGTAAGAAAGGTCTTAACCCTCCATATCTTCTAAAATCTTGGTTGTCTGCTACAGCGTGTATTACTGCACCAGCACCTAAGAAAAGAAGTCCTTTATAGAAAGCGTGATTTACTAAATGGAATAAAGCTACATTATAAGAAGATAAACCAACAGCTATAACCATCATACCTAATTGACTCATAGTAGAATAAGCAATAACTTTTTTTATATCTTGTTGGAATAATCCTATTAAAGAACTAAATACTGTTGTTATTGCTCCTATTCATAAACATAGTAATAACACTGTTGAACTATATTCTATTAAAGGAGATGAACGCATTAATAAATATACACCCGCAGTAACCATAGTTGCAGCGTGTATTAATGCAGAAACAGGTGTAGGACCTTCCATCGCCATAGGTAATCAGACATGAAGACCAATTTGTGAACTTTTAGCCATAGCACCTATTAATAAACATATTCCAATTAAAGTAATAACATCTTCACTCATAAATGGAGCTAATGAAAACACTGTTGAGTAGTCGATATTACCAAAAGTAAGTAATATAGCAAACATACCTATTGTTAAAAAACAATCTCCAACTCTGTTTGTTAAAAATGCAGAAAGAGAGCTTTGGTTTGCTGCTATTCTAGTAAATCAGAAACTTACTAAAAGATAAGAACAAACACCAACACCCTCTCATCCTACAAACATAAGTAAAAAGTTATTAGCTGTTACAAGAATAATCATCATAAATGTGAATAAACTTAAATAACTAAAGAACCTTTGATTATGAGGATCGTGACTCATATATCCTATAGAATATACATGTACTAAAGAAGAAATAATTAATACAGGTATAAGCATAGACACTGTTAAAGAATCAAAATTAAACCCTCATGAGATATTTAAAGATTCTGAATCAATTCATTTGAATAAATGGATTGATACCGGTATGTTGTTTAAACCTACTTCAAAGAAAGCAAGTATTGCGAATGTTGTTGTTGTTATTACAGAAGAACATGTTATTAATTGTGCTCCACTTACTCCGACTTTTCTTCCAAAGAAACCGGATACTATTGATCCTAATAATGGTAAAATTATTAAAGCTAGATACATTATTTGAATTCTATTGCAACACTTCCTCTTAATCTATAAAATGCTACTAAGATACCTAAACCTATCGCTGATTCAGCTCCAGCTATTGCTATAATATATATAGCATAAGTTTGGCCTAATATATCATCAAAGCTAAGTGAACTTACCAATATTAAGAATGTAATAGCTAATAGCATTATCTCTATAGAGATAAGCATTAAAATTATATTTTTTCTATTTAAAACAAAACCTAAAATTCCTATTAAGAAAAGTATTAGTGATAAATTCATTTTTTTTTTTATTTTTTTCTTTAAAGTGGTATAATAAATTAGTTTAAACTAATATCTTAATAAGATATTACAATACTAATTTTGTTTATTGTTATATTACGCTAATTTAGTCTTGATCAGAATACACTTCGATACAATCTTTACATAATATACCGTGACAATCGTCACATACAAATGCGTTGTCAGTAACACTATCAAATGCTTTATGATTCGAATTACCTTTTTCGTTTTCAAAATCACATAGTGTAGAATCAACTTCCTCAACTTTATCTATTTTAAAAATTGATAATTTGTCATGCGTACATTTACCTATTTTTTCTTTATCCTTTTCAAGTTCTGTTGTTGGACCTGTGGTTATTTTTAAATTAGGCTTTGATCTAGGTTGTTTATTTCCCTTAGAATCTTCAATTGTATTTCCTGAAACATTATTAACTGCAGAACCTTCTACAGTTTCGCTAAAAAGAATACCAGGAGATACTATAGCAAAAATATCCATTACAAATTCTTGTGGTAAGTATTTACAAAAATGTATAAAAATAAAAGCTCAAAAAATAGAGTAAGTGAAGATACAGATAAAAGATAGTACATCAGGAAGATCTTTACTATTAACCAAACATAATAAAAATACAAACAAACAGCTATATACACCACAAAATAAGAAGTAGTAATCCATTAAATCTAATCAAACTAATGCAAATTTAATAGGTATTTTAAGTATGAATAGAAAAAAAATAGAAAGTAAAAGTTTTTTTACTGGTATAAGTGATAAATTCATTTTTTTTTTATTTTTTTCTTTAAAGTGGTAGAATATATATGTACAGTATTAGTTTTTACTTAACTGTAATAAGCCATAACTAATGTAATATTTAAAAAATATTATAATTCTTAAGAAAAAAAAATTTTTTTTTTATTTAATGATCTAGATAACAGTAAACTCATTATTTATTAACTTTGTAAAGGTAAACTTACAAATGCGTGAGGTTTAGGTGGACTGTTTAAACATCACTCTAAACTTGTGTACGCTCTATTTAATAAGCTTTGTAATAAATCTGTATAGAACTGTGGAGTTAATCATGGGTATCTTGACACTGGTTTACCAAATACTAATTGTAGATACACCATGTGTAAGAATACAATTGTAGCTACCACAGATATAAGAGATCCAAAACTACTTACTAAGTTTCATCCTGCAAAGGCATCAGGGTAGTCACTTATTCTTCTAGGCATACCTTGTAATCCTAAGAAATGTTGAGGGAAGAAAGTAACATTAACCCCAATGAAGAAGATTCAGAAATGTACTTTACCTAACATTATGTTGTAGTCTAATCCTATTAATTTAGGTATTCAGTAGTATCATGCACTAAATAATGCAAATACTGCTCCCATACTTAAAACATAGTGGAAGTGAGCAACAACGTAGTAAGTATCGTGGAATGCCACATCTAATGATGCGTTAGCTAATACCACTCCACTTAATCCTCCGATTGTGAACATAAACACAAACCCTAATGCAAATAGCATTGTAGGTGTTAAGTGTAATGATCCTCCGTAACAAGTAGCTAATCATGAGAATATTTTAATACCTGTAGGTACTGCAATAATTAAAGTTGCAGCAGTAAAGTAAGCTCTTGTATCCACATCTAATCCAACTGTGTACATGTGGTGACTTCAAACTACAAAACCTAACACTCCAATTGACATCATAGCGTAAACCATACCTAAGTATCCGAATACGCTTTTGTTAGAGCTAGCTGATATTGTAGTACTTATTATACCAAATCCAGGTATAATTAATATATAAACTTCTGGGTGTCCAAAGAATCAGAATAGGTGTTGGTATAATATAGGGTCACCACCACCTGCTACTTCGAAGAATGAAGTATTAAAGTTTCTGTCTGTTAACACCATTGTAATTCCTCCGGCTAATACAGGTAAAGATAATAATAGTAAAACTGATGTTACTATTACTGCTCAACCAAATAAGGCCAATTTGTGTAATCTTATACCTGGGCTTCTCATGTTTAAGATTGTTGTTATGAAATTCATTGAACCTAATAAACTACTTATTCCTGATAAGTGTAAAGCAAAAATTGCTAGATCTACACTAGGTCCACTGTGACTTTGTATTCCTGATAAAGGAGGGTATAATGTTCATCCTGTTCCCGCACCATTTTCAATTGTAGCAGCGAATAAGAATAAGATTAAACTTGGAGGTAATAATCAGAAACTTATATTATTTAATCTAGGGAAAGCCATGTCAGGACCTCCTACTAATAATGGTAATAAGAAATTACCAAAACCTCCGATTAACGCAGGCATAACCATAAAGAATATCATTAAGATCGCGTGAGCAGTAATTACTGCGTTATATAGTTGGTTATCAGCTATATATTGAACACCAGGTCCAGATAATTCTATTCTTATAAGAACAGAAAATGCTGTACCTAATAGACCTGAAAATAATGCAAAGATTAAGTATAAAATACCAATATCTTTAGCATTTGAAGAAAGGAATCAACGTTCTAATCACATAGATATTTCAGATAATTTCCCGTTAGATTTTTCTTCTACAAAAATGTTTTGTTGTGTCCTATTAGAGAGAATATGCAAAAGTAGGTTGTAAAAAGAAAAATAATATGCTAGAGCCTTGATCTTCGGTCAAACAACCTCGATAATTTTCTAAGAGATTCTTCCAAAGTTCGAAGGTTTAAAAAATATTATAGCCTTGACGACGACTTCGAAGAGTCGTCTAGGCTGCGGAGCAGATAATAAATCTTATAACGTTAAAGATCTAAAAAATACTTTTTACTCATAGCATAGCGGCTAATTTTTTTCTTAAGAAAAAAATAATGCCGTTAAAAATATTATAAAAAAAACTTAAAATTTTATCGTTAGATATTTAAGAGCTATGAGATTTGAACTCATATTGGAGTGATTAAAAGTCACATACTTTACCGTTAAGTTAAGCTCTCTTTTTATTACCTCATTTAATAATTTATCCTTTTTTTATGTAAGGGAGGCAACGCATAAAAAAAAATTATTTTTTTTTATCAGCGCAAGGAGACATATTTATATAAAAATATATAACATTGCATTACTAATGGAAATACTCCAAAAATAGGAGGAATGGGTAGGTTGGATACAATTAAGCCGGATTCTGTAAAGAATATAATTCTAAATTAATGCTTAATAGAGGCTTTACATCTCATAGTCAAATAATACTCTCGCTATCATATAACGCTAAGTTTTTTGACTTTTATTTTCTACTAAAGACCAAAGTTTGAACTTCCGGCGGGTGCCCCAGCTTCGCTGAATTTTTTTTAAGTTATTAAAAAAATTCATTTTTTTACATAAAAAAAATAATGGCGGGACCCGCAGGATTGGGGTCCCGCCCTTAACAGGGCGGGGGCCCCCAATCTAAATTTATTACTATTTATAAAGCGCTGGACTTTCCTATGTTATTATGTAATAATAACACTTTTAATTTTGTATCACAACCAGGCTTTAATAAAAGGCATTCGTTTTATACAGCGTTAAATACTTTTTTTTATTAAGTAAATAAATTTCTTTATTTTTAGCTTTTCCTCACTACGTAATCGGAAATTACTCCGCTACGCATAAAAAATTTTTTTTTATCAGCCTTCCCCCCATTTAAAAAGATATATCTTTTCTTTTTTTTAATGGAGGGGGGAGGGAGGCAACGCATAAAAAAATAAATAATTATTTTTTTATCCGCGCGAAGCATTTGTTATTTAAGAAATAGGTGATTCGAACACCTAACCTACCGTGTGTAAAACGGTTGCTCTACCAATTGAGCTAATTTCTTTTTTATTTAACGGCTAATTTTTTTTTACCCCTAAATTTTTGTACCGAGGGTACAAAAATTAATGCCGACTTAAAGGAGTCGGCTTTTAATTTTTAATACAGAAAATGTATTAAAAATTTTAAGCCAGGGGGTAAAAAAATAATGCCGCTAAACATTAAAAAATTTAAGTGAAGCCGGAGAGAGAGGGTCATCTTTATACCCATCTTTTCATTATACGTAGATTGGGCGCTTTTTTAGATTTTTCTTTTTTTTCTTATATAAAAAAAAAATCAGCGCAAGCGTGAGATTTATTAAATAATTATTTATTTAATAAAAAAGCAAAGCCATCGACCACAGGTCTTTAAAAGATTTTTTTTTTATATGCGCTAACTTATTTAATCATATCTGCTTTTATAGCTTAAATAGTTGGAGATATTAGGACTCGATCCTAAAATAACGATATGCAAAATCGCAGTTTTACCAGTTAAACTATATCCCCTAGTTGTCCTGGTCCTAGACCTGGACTACCAGGCCAAGGACTAGCCAAAAGAAGGCCTGATATTTTTTTTTACCCCCTAAATTTTTGTACCGAGGGTACAAAAATTAATGCCGACTTAAAGGAGTCGGCTTTTAATTTTTAATACATTTTCTGTATTAAAAATTTTAAGCCAGGGAGTAAAAAAAAATAATGGGGAAGACTAGTCTCTTTTGCCCCTCCTAGCTTCTCTGGTCCCTGACCTGAGACGCCAGGACAGAGGACTAGTGATACCACTTTCTAGGTTTTTCTTTTTTTTTCTTTTTTTTTCTTTAAAAAAAAGAAAAAATCCGCAAAATAGTGTGGATGCCTCCTTCTATAAATAGGATATTAATTCGATTTAAGTATATTAACTTATATATTAAAGCGATTATCTTACTTACGCACCCTCCAGCCCTTATTAACATAATGAACCGTATATGTACGGTACAACATATAAAACTTCGACCACTAAATATATATGAACTAAGCCTATAGGCTATTTTTAGCCAAAAGAAAAAATAAAACCAAACCTAAATGCAATATTATTTATATAATAGATATATATTCATTACTAATGAAATGAAATCTTAATCTAAATATATTAACCCCACAGGGGTTCGAACCCTGGATGTAACAGTGAAAGTGTTATGACTTGACCAAACTTGTCTATAGGGTCTTATTAATCTAACGCTTGCGCGCTAAAAAATTAAATCTAGCGCAATGGCTTATTTTTTAAGCATTTATAACGTTTATTTATTTTTTTTTCAAAAAAGAAAAAAAAAAGAAGGGGTCCCCCCTCGAGCCTGGCTCGAGGGCCCCTTCCTGCTATTATTTTTTTTTTGAGTTATTAAAAAAATGCATTTTTTTACATAATAAAAAAAAATACAGCTGGAAATAACCAAAGATTTAATATATTTATCCAAGGAACGACTCGAACGTTCACGATATAATATCAGAAAAGCTTAAATTTTCCCTGTCTACCAATTCCAGCACTCGGATTAAAAATTTACCACTGCTGTGTTTTTTTAATAAAAAAACACTAAAAGGGTGTGCGCAAGGCTAAACTATAAGGCCAGAGGGATTCGAACACTCATCTGAGCTGTCATGAGCAGCTTGCTTTACCGATTAAGCTATAGCCTTTTATATATATAGTTATATAATTATGCGGATAGAGGAGTTGCACCCCTATTTACTGGTCATGAGCCAGTTATGCTACTATTACATCAACCCGCATTATACGTCTAAACAAGCCCTTTTTAGGTTTTGGTTGGTTTTTTTTATTATATAGCGTTAAAATAAGAAAAAAACGTTTATTTTTTTTTTCAATAAGAAAAAAAATCAGGCATTAAAAAAAGAAAGCTTTCTTTTTTTTTAGCCGCTATAATTAAACTATAATAGTAAAAAGCCCAGTGCAAGTATCGCACTTACTTCTACCGATTACAAAACGGTTGCATTACTTTTATGCTAACCGGGCTATAGATATACGATAAGTATGTAATTTAGTTTTTAATAAAATTAGTACTTTATACCTGAAGACATCAAAATCCTTTAAGCTAAAGCCTATACAATATATAATAAAAATTTATTATATAAGATTCGTAGTGTTCTACTACGTATATTTAAGAGTATCTTAAGGTAAGTTTCGTGCCTATATGCATTCAGCACTTATCTTTAACTAACATAGCTTTCCTGCCGTGCCTATGCTATTAATATATACAAGAGTAATAGTAATACACCAATAAAGTTATTTTACTTTAAAAAATTAATATTGGTTACATAAACAACAGGTAAACCAGGGGTTAATATACCCAACTCCTTTCGTACGAAGGGGCTATCCTTATTTTACTCTAATTTCCTCTAGAAGATAGAAACCATACTGTCTCACGACGTATTTAACCCAACTCGTGTAGCTCTTTAATCGACGAACAGTCGTACCCTTCATGATTCCTGCATTCATGTGGATGAGCTAAGTCGACATCGAGGTGCCAAACTGCGCACTCAATTTGTACTCTCTGGCGCAATTAGCCTGTTATCCCTAGCGTAGCTTTTTCAAAAATCCAAGACCTTTCCTTTCTGCATCTTGTGATCATATGCCCCGCTTACGCGACTGATAGACGTGTAAGTCAAACAGTAAAGCAAGATTAAGCCATTAAACTTTATAAGTAAATATAAAAATCATCTTATTATTGTGTAATAATAAAATAACTTAAAACATTACTAACTTTTAATTAATTAATGTTTTATTTACATCTATTTTCCATATAGTTAAAATCTTACTTAAAATAAAAATAATAAATCTAACTTAATAGATATATAACTGAATAAATTATCTTTAATGATAAAATATAACAAAGTAAAATAAGAAAACATGCTAGAAAAGCATTATTTTATTAATGCTAGCCTATACATGTTTAATTACTCGGTAACGCGGCGAAAAAAAATATTTTTTTCGTTTGCGAAACCCAGTAAATTTACAAAATTAACTTTGGATACACCCAGGTACTTTTTATGGGATCTGTGCCCCGCATAAACCGTCTACTAGCAACTGTTTCCCGGGTTAAATGGTAAAAACCATTAAACCCCTCTTCCTTTTTGGATAAGTGATGTAGATTTTACCTACTTACTATACTCTTCCTTCGACCAAAGGTCGAAGTAGGTTTGTATAGCTTTCGCGGTATTCTACTGATATGATAAACTAAGTAAAGGTGTTTCAATTGTATCTCACCAACTACCTTATACACTACAACTCGTTTGATCATATCCAATAACTAGCAACAGTAAAGCTGCATAGGGTCTTCTCGTCTAACTAGAGGTAAACTGTATCTGCACAGTTATTCCAATTTCACTGAGCCAATCATTGAGACAGCTGTTGTATCGTTAAATCATTCATGCAAGACCGCATTTAACGGCCAGGGTATTCCGCTACCTTAGGACCCTCATCGGTAAGGCCGCCATTGATTGGGGGTTCCTTCAAATCCTAGCTTATTTTAGTCAGCTAAGTAAATCCGTTAACCAGCCAACATTGGGCAGAATTCACACTCAATACTTTGATTTATCATCTTACGCAAAGTGCTTTGTTTTAATTAAACAGTCGTACAACACCATTCTATGCCTCCTATTCTTAACCATCGACCGGGAACCGGCCGAAGGAAGAATGGCACACCTTATCCCGAAGTTACGGTGTCATTTTGCCGAGTTCCTTAATGATTGTTAGCTCAAACGCCTTCGTATACTCTACTAGCTTACTTGGACAGGGGTAGTATCTAGGTACGGTTTCGATAATTTGCAGATTTTTCCAGAACCCAATTTACTCAATTAGGTTAATTCTGCATAAAAGCTTTTCTCATCGTTTAGTCCTTTAGGGCAGGTCTATAAACTTAGAGGCCGTTACTTTATTTAAATACCATAAGCTTAAGGCGAGGGGGTAATAAATCCCTTTTTCGTTACTTATGTCAGCATTCTCACTTGGGTTATCATCTGCCAAAGGTAGAAGTTCTACCTAAGGTCGATGGACGTAACTTAATACCTTCTACCTTCGGCCGTTTCCGGCCGAATGTCGATAAATATTAAGGTTATCCATAATTATATAATCTTAAAAAGATTACATCTTTGATTTGCCCAACGTTCCGCTACCCCATAAATACAATTATAATTTTATTAATACTTATGGACAAGGTGTCGGTATATTGTTTAGATCCGTTAAATTTTCGGTGCTTTTAACTTATTAATTGAACCAGTGCTCTGTTACGAGGTCTTTAAAAAATGGCCGCTTCTAAGCCTATTTCCTGGTTGTATTTGAAAAAAACTTCCTTAATTTCACTTAACAATAATTTTGGAACCTTAAACACTTGTTCTGGGCTGTTTCCCTTTGGACATACAACCTTATCGTACTATGTCCGATTATTCAATATTCATCATTGCCCTTCCGAGAGCAAATTCTCACCGATAAAGTCTTCACGACCCCCCGATATATACAAAAGCATTTTTTAAATACTATTTGTCTGAGATCACAATTCTGTACCTGCTATGATGTTATTTGAATTACCTACTTATATAGGTTTCGCGGAAAACCAGCTATCCTGGTCAGTATTGTCTTTCACTAACTTACCACAATTCCTCGGATATCTTTACAACGATAACCCGTTCGGGCTTTTATAACCCTGATCATGGTAAGATCACCAGGCTTCGGGTCTAATTTTAGATACTAATTCATTATTTAATAATCGGTTTATCTAGGAATAAGACTTATATTTTACATCGTGGTGGATGAAAAAATGCTTTTCTCGCATCTAATATTAACTTGCTGACCCATTATGCAAAAGGTACGCTCTCATTTGTTATTTAAACTTTACTTGAGCTGCTTATAAAACTACTATTTCAAATCTTTCCCTCTCGGTACTAGTTCACTGTCGCTTATATATCATATTTAGCCTTAGAGGAAGGTTCCCCTTTATTCAAACAGATTTTAATCCATTTTACTTTTAGGCTTTTCTACTTTCATTCACACTAATCATAGAATCTCGTTTGATTTCTATTCCTGAAGCTAGTAAGATATTTCAATTCACTTCGTTTATTTATAGGATTTTTCCAAAAGTTCAAGTACATCGACACTCGGTCGATGTACAATTTAAAAAACTCTTTTTGATATATAGCTAGATATTCCTAATAGTTTCTTTATATACTTGCCATCATAAACAAAAAGCTTACGATGAAATTTTACATTACATATCTAATACATTACTATTGTAATTTTCAAAGTCTATTATCTAATTTCGGGTCATTATGATTCGAACATAACTACTCCTCAACCCAAATGAGGTGCCTAACCAACCCGGCCCTGGCCCGTATATATTATTCAGAGAATATCCGATTCGAACGGATGTTAGTAGTTTGTACTAAAATAAGTTTCAAGCTTATCGCTATAGACCACTCAGCCAATTCTCTTTATATTATATTACATATGTAATATTTTATTACATTACTAATGTAATAATTTATTTTTTGATTCCTCGACGACTTGAACGTCGAACACATCCTTATCAAAAATACGCTTTACCGATTAAGCTAAGGAACCCTTATATTACTAAAAATGTATACACAGCAGATTGTAAAATCTTTTTATTTTTAACGCTTTCGCTGATTTTTTTCATCATCTTTTTAAGAAGATGATGAAAAAAAAAAGAAAAGGGTGATTTTTTTCCCCTGTTACAAACAAGAGCACTCAGACTTGAACTGAGAATTTGAAGTTTGAAGCTTCCTATTTTGCCAATTAAACTATACTCTTTTATTTATGCCATTATTTTTGTACCGAAGGTACAAAAATTTAGTCGACTTCAATGATGAAAAAATTTAGCCCTTAAAATTTTGTACCGATGGTACAAAATTAATGCCCACTAGCTAGCGTTTTTTATTATTAATAAAAACCGTTAAAAAAACGTGCAAAGCTTGCTGATAAAAAAAAAATCTGTTTTTTTTAATGCTGGCTCCTGCGAAAGCTGATAAAAAAAATATATTTTTTTTTTAATGGCTGGGGTGCGGAGCCGGAGATAAATTTTTAATAACTGGGCAGCAGAGCAGAATAAATTTTTTTAGCGTGAAAAAAAAAAGCTTTCTTTTTTTTTAATGCCGTTGAATATATCGCCCCATACTTTATAGTTCTCTACGGAAAAGGACGGAATTGAACCATCAGGTGTTAAAACACAATGTTTAGCAAACATCTCGCCTTACCAATGGCAACTTTTCCTTCTTTTGGATTTTTTTTCCAGCGGAGCAGGATCAAGCCACCAGATAAAAAAAAAAGAATTTTTAATGAAGTGGCGGCAGGATCTTTCTTTTTTTTTTTCCCTTAAGGAAAAAAATAGAAAAGCAGGTTCCAGCCACAAAGTGGCTAAGTTATTATATTACCTCTGGTATATAAAAGCTAATGGAGCTATCGCTAAAAAATAAAGCATTACATATAGCGCAAATAATTTGGTACCAAATTAAAGCGTTAAATTTTCTTTTTAACGATATTTTGTAAGTATTTTTATAATCTTTTTAATTTATTTAACGTTTTTTTAAATTTTTTGCTTTTTTTTTTTCAAGAAAAAAAATCCACGCGGAGCGCTAAAAAAATCGCCTTATCATTAATAATAACAAAAAACGTTAAATAAGCTCTTTCGCTAGTCACCTGGCCATAAAAAAAAACGGTATTTTTTTTGGCCAGGTCTAGGACCAGGACGACTAGCTAAAAAAAAAATTCTTTAACCTGGAAATATAATAATTAAATTTCCTAGGAAATAAAAAAACAGATTTATCTGTTTTTTGTATTCCCTGGTCCCCGCCCCCTCTTCAGGGGGGCGGGGGACTAGCTTTCGCTGGCTCAAGCTTTTCTTATAACTAGAATAAAGAGTTATTATTACCGAGTTAGGCCGGCTTCGATCCGACATCATCTTTCTCGACAAGAAAGTTCTCTACCAATTAAGTTACTAACTCATTAATTTACGGCCAACCGAATTCGAATCGGTACACATCGTTTGGAAGACGAACGGTCTACCATTAACCTATAGCCGTATACATTAATATATTAAGAATGTAAAGCTTTCCCTTAATTTATTTTTAACCCATTATTTTTTATTAAAAAATGCATTTTTTAATAAAAAAATACAGCAACGCATAAAAAAAAAAAGAATTTTTTTTTTTTATCAGCGCAAAACGTTAAAACTAAAAAGAAAAAACCAAGCGCTGATTTTTTTCTTAGCGGCTAATTTTTTTTTACAAAAAAAATAATGCCGTGAAAAAAAAGAAAATGTCGCTAAAAATAATGGAAAAGGTTAGCCAACTATTTTTAATAAATTTATATTACATTACTAATATATTTATAAACTAATATATCTCTATACCATGACATAAAAATATCTAGATATATATATTATATTAAACGCTTAATTTAAGAACTTTAGTTAAGTTATGCTATAGCATCTCTGCATCAGTTTTTAATACTTTTTTCTTGTTTAAAGAAATATTAAAGGATGCTCACCTAGTCTCCGCCTGATATTTTCACTGAAAAGAAAAAAATAATGGCGAGAGACAAGTCTCTCTTGAGGCTAGAGATGAAAAAAAATCTTACAAAGCCGGTAATAAAAGGGTCATCACTCGTCGACCTCTGGTCGAAGTGTTGGCATTTAACTAGGTTCCCTGGTTCCAGGTTTCCTGGTGCCAGGAACCCAGGAACTAGCCCCTGGCCGGGGCTTGTCCACGCCTTGGGGCAAGGCTAAAAAATAATATTCTTTTTTGGACTAGGCGTATAATTGGGTTTTTTTCTAATACTAAGGAAAAAATAAAAACCAACCATTTTCTTTTTTGCTTACAATTTTAATCTTACTATTTATAATTACAATTGCATAAAAAACAGAACCATATTTTTCTTATACATAATAATAATTATGTTAAATTTATTTCTAAAAAAAGCCAAAACTAATAATGCTAAATCAGAATTAGAGTTTTTTAATAGAACAGATATTTCTGATATATACAATAATAACAATATAGGTGATACCAAACATTATCCACCTGCTAGTAAAGAATGATTCAACAGCATTTATTCTTATAATAAAAATTTTATTAAAACATTACCAATTGTGGATAATACTGTAAATAAACTAATTAAAAGTTATTTTAATTTAAATCCATTATCTAATAATAAGAAATCTAGTCGTGTACAAGTTAGATTTAAAAGATTATCTTTAAATAGAATATTGGTAAGTAGAGCAGAAATGAAACATACTAACAATAAAGTTATAATTACTGTTTATTTATACAATAAAAATAAAAAGTTTTTCCTATACAAACTAAAAAATTTATATAAAACATTTATATTTAAAATAGCAGAAAAAAGTAAAAAATTATCTAGCTCCGTTCGTCCTAATACCAGGGATGCAAGGCCAAGCACTTTCCAAAAGAAAAGCTTGCCTTTTGCCATTGACCAGGCGAAGGCAAACCGTGCTGGTTCTAGACCTTTTGTTATTAATAAAAATCATAAAGGAACTGGGCTGCGTACTGGATTAGTTAAAGCTAAGTCAAGTACCAGTTTAAATAAAAGTACAATAACAAATGCTAATGGAAGAAAAAAATTTAGAGTTATACTTTTAAATCCTCTTAAAAATAAAAGTTCATCTCTTTTTTCAAGTAAAAGATTTAAAAATTCTTCACGGGGTCGTCTAGCCCACCGTAATGATAGATTTATTAAAACAAATTATTATCTAAATTTTACTAAATTAACCAAAAGAAATCTATCTAACTTTCTTTTAGCGCTAAATATAGCAAAAAAAAATACTGGTGCTAAGGTGTTAAAAGATAAATATAAATCACTAATAAAAAAATATTATTTTTTACTAAGCAATAACAAACTTAACCCTATAAGTAATAATAATTATTTTTTAAACTATGTTAACATTGCTAAAACTAATTCTAGTCTAAAGAATAATAATATTGCGCTTTTGGGCAACGCAATAGAAAAAAGTAATACATATAGCGTTGAACAAGGAGAAGAAGCCCTTAATTTTTCTCTTTATTCTTTAGCGTTAAAAAAAAATAGTTTTTTCAGTACTAGACTTTCGTCTGGTCTCGCACCAGGACAAGAAGAGCTGGAGACAAGAATAAATAATAATTACTCTAAATTATTTGATAAAGCAAAAAATTCATTTGCTTTTGAAAACGTTTTTGCTAGAACTAGCCAAAAAATCTCACCTTTTGGCGTTAAAAAAAGCCATAAAAAAAGTATTACTTTTGCTGGCTGAGCCCTATATAAATTAAGAAATCTGCACAAATTATTCTATATTAGCCCTAATGCGAGTGAAATAATTAATGCTCACGAAAAAAATTTTTTTGAGCTAGGCCAAACAATAACTAATGACATTGCGTTAAAAAAAAGAAATTTTTTACTAAGAAATCTTTATAACATTTTAAAAAATAAAAATACTTTATCTAAAAAAATAATTAGCGCGAAAGCGAGCGTGAAAGCGAGCGCTAGCAGAATTATTAATGCTCCTTCGTTAACGCTAAAAAAAATTAACTCTATCTCATTAAAAGGTTTAAGAATTATAAAAAAAGCTAGAAAAAATAAAAACTTCATTCTTAAAACGCTTAAATGAAATAATACAAATTTTAGAAACTATGAAACTAAGTATTATAAAAACTTTATAAATAAATCTTATAGAAAAGAAATATTATACTTATATTATGTAAAAATGTTATCTCTTAACAATAATAAATTAAAAAACTGATTTATACTAGGTTTAAAAAGAATAATATCTAAGATATATCATAAAAAAGTTGAATTTAATTTTGTTAATTTAAAATATCTGCACTTAAATAGTGACATTTTTTCAGAATCTATTGCTATAAAATTAAGAAATAGGGAAAATAGATTATTAAGAGTTCTTAAAAAAGCCTTGAAATTGGTTAAACTTCCATCTTTAAGTAAATTATCTTACTATGGATTGCCTAGCGAAAGGGTACATAGCGGTAAAATAATTGAAAAATTTGCCAGAAACGAATCTTTAACTTTAAACATAAATTCATATATTTCTATGTTAAAAGATAAAGATGTATTACATGAACTATTATACAAAATATTCCCTCGTTGGGGAGTAGCCAATACGGAGAATTCTCCTATTAATAGACAGGCGCGTAGCGTTAAAAATAACCTACAAGAAAATATTCTAAATTCTACTAAACATAAAAATATTTATGGTGTAAGATTAGAAGCAGCAGGGAGATTATCTAGGCGTTTAACTGCCTCAAGATCTGTATTTAAATTAAAATATAAAGGAAGCTTAAAAAACATAAATTCTTCTTATAAAGGGTTATCAACTGTCATGTTAAGAGGTAATACTAGATCTAATATACAACTTACAAAAGTTAGTTCTAAAACACGTAATGGAGCCTTTGGATTAAAAGGATGAATTAGTAGTAATTAATACTTCTTTAACGTTTTTTGTTATTATTAATAATGGCTGATTTTTTTTTCTTGAGAAAAAAAAAAGAAAAACCCCCGGCTCCGCAGCCCCAACGACTCCTTGTCAGTCGTCTTAGGGCTAAAAAAATTCACATTTTTAATAGGTACTTAAAAAAAGTGGCATTTTTTGTTTTCGCTTTGCATAATTTATAGAGTAAAATTGTAAAAAAATAAAAAACAAAAAACACAGCCCTTTCAAGTGTTTTGTTTTTTTATTAAAAAAAAACACAGCAGGGCGGCTCTGCACCCCACCCTAGTGGGCGGCAGGGGTAAAAAATTAATTATTTGTAAAAAATAACGATTGTGCGTTATAAATTTCATTAGTAATGTAATAGAAAGACAAACCGGCATTAAAAAAAAAGCTCTCTTTTTTTTTTTAACGCTGGTTATCCTTTTTCCAGGATAAAAAGATTTATCTTTTTTAATGGGGCAGGATAAACTATTATAAGTTTTTTAGATAATATTGAGTTTGATGATGGCTCTGATTGAACGCTGTCCAAATGCTTGACACATGCTAATCGAACGTCATAGGACTAATCCTATGAAGTGGTGTACAGGTGAGTAAATGAAGTTATAGCTGCCTTAGAGTAAGGAGAAAAATCCCTTATAAGGTAACAATTTTTTGTTACTAAAAGAAAAACTTTCGCTTTAAGATGTTTATAATTTTCTCGGGTAAGTAGTAGTTGAGGTAATTGCTCAACTAGCTTAAGCCCGTAGTCGAAACTGAGAGGTTGATCGACCACATTGGGTCTGAAAAAACCCCAATACGTATAGTACAGCAGTGAGGAATATTGGTCAATAGCCTAACGGCTGAACCAGCAACTTGGAGGAATGTAAGTATATGTAGGGTTACCCTTACATATACGTTTCGACTACGTCGTATAAAGTTCTAGATAGAATACTGATAATGACAATTTTCTATCTATATGTCTTGACCAAATCTCGTGCCAGCAGTCGCGGCAATACGAGGAAGACTAGTGTTATTCATCTTTATTAGGTTTAAAGGGTACCTAGACGGCATATCAAGCCCCAAAAGGGAACAGATATACTAGAGTTTTATGTGAGAGGTATATATTAGTACTATTGGTGTAGAGATGAAATTCTTTGATACTAATCGGACGGATAAGAGCAAAAGCAAACCTTTATGTAAAAACTGACGTTGAGGGACGAAGGCTTGGGTCGCGAATAGGATTAGATACCCTAGTAGTCCAGGCAGAGAATTATGAATGTTATAGACTTGCGTATGTAAGTGTATAAATGAAAGTGTAAGCATTCCACCTCAAGAGTAATGTGGCAACGCAGGAACTGAAATCATTAGACCGTTTCTGAAACCAGTAGTGAAGTATGTTATTTAATTCGATAACCCTCGAAAAACCTTACCACAATTTGAATACTTTGACCAATGGTCGATGTACAAGTGTTGCACGGCTGTCTTCAGTTAATGTCGTGAGATTCTGGTTAGATCCATTAAATTAACGTAAACCCTTACTTTATTTGTTTTTTATAAAGTAGTTCACCGCTAGATTGGATGTGATAACAGGGACCAAGACAAGTCATCATGACCTTAATATTGTGGGCTATAGACGTGCCACATATGCCTTTACAAAGAGAGGCGAAAATGCGAATTTGAGCTAATCTCTAAAATTGGATATAAAATGAATTGCAGCCTGTAACTCGGCTGCATGAAAAAGGAATTACTAGTAATCGTGAGTCACCACATCACGGTGAATTTAATCTCAGATAGGTACTAACCACTCGTCAGGCGCTGAAAGGAGTATGTGCAATAAGTTTGGTTTCTTGTTAATCTACCCTCATCGCAAAAAGGCGATGATATTTTTTCAAGCAATCTTCGTATGCGTGACTCTGATTGGTGTTAAGTCGAAATACGGTTCGTGTAGTGGAAATTGCACGGGATTAATAAAAATTAACAACACCCCCCCCCATTTTTAATAAAAAAGGAGAATTCCATCGTTGGTAAGACGGGCTGAGCTGTAAACTCAGTAGCTTTATGCTTTTGAGAGTTCGAATCTCTTTTCTCCTAGCATTAAGAAAAGCTTGCTTTTCGCTTATGCAAGCGAAAGCTAGTTTCCCTGTCCCTGACCTGGGAAACCAGGACAGAGGACTAGTCAAAAGAAAGACTTGTCTTTCCCCTGATATTTTTTTTTTACCCCCCCCCCCTAAATTTTTGTACCGAGGGTACAAAAATTAATGCCGACTTAAAGGAGTCGGCTTTTAATTTTTAATACAGAAAATGTATTAAAAATTTTAAGCCAGGGAGTAAAAAAAAATAATGGGGAAGACTAGTTAAAAAATTTATAATTTTTTTACCTGGAAAGATAATAATTAAATTATCTTTCCTAGTTGTCCTGGTCCTAGACCTGGACTACCAGGCCAAGGACTAGCTATAAGAAAAGCTTGCTGATAAAAAAACAGATTTTTTAATGCTGGCTCCTGCGAAAGCTAGTCCCCCGCCCCCTGAAGAGGGGGCGGGGACCAGGGAATACAAAAAACAGATTTATCTGTTTTTTTATTTCCTAGGAAATTTAATTATTATATTTCTTTTATTTCCAGGTAATAAAAAAGAAATGGTATTTTTTTATTTTCAAGCGATAGTTCCATTAGTTTTTTTTATTAAGGGTTAACACTAATCTATTTAAGATTTACATATAAGCCCTTATAGCTCAACGGTAGAGCGAGATACTGTTAATATTTTGATAGATGTTCGATTCATCTTAAGGGCTCAAACATTAACCCCTGCAAAGCATTAATAAATGATAAATCATTTATTTCTTTTTTTTCCAGCTGTATTTTTTTTTATTATGTAAAAAAATGCATTTTTTTAATAACTCAAAAAAAAATAATAGCAGGAAGGGGCCCTCGAGCCAGGCTCGAGGGGGGACCCCTTCTTTTTGGTTTTTTCATCGAGCGGAGCTCGATGAAAAATGAGAAAAAAAGCACACAATGGTGTGCATTAATTTTGTACCATCGGTACAAAATTTTAGGGGCTCCCCTTAATTTTTCTTTTATTGGTATATATCTAGATCTTTTTATCGATCTTAAAGTTTTATATATTTAAAAGCGCAAAGAAAAGCGCTGGCTAATATTTTTCATATTCCTCTAAAACTATAGATATTAAACTATTTTTATATTATATATTATGAATACATTATTATCTAACTTTTTTTCAATTTGTGATGCACCTAGAGCATGAGGTGTTTACTTCCAAGATAGTGCTAGTCCTCAAATGGAAGCACTTGTAGAATTACATGACAATATTATGTTTTACTTAGTTATTATACTTTTTGGTGTAGGTTGAATATTAGTTTCTATTATTAGAAATTATGTTTCTAGCAGATCTCCCATTAGTAACAAATATCTTAACCACGGAACATTAATAGAATTAATTTGAACTATAACTCCTGCACTTATATTAATTTTAATTGCATTCCCTTCTTTTAAATTATTATACTTAATGGATGAAGTTACTGACCCTTCTTTAACTGTTTTTGTAGAAGGTCACCAATGATACTGAAGCTACCAATACCCAGATTTCTTAAATGAAGATGATGAAGAATTAGAATTTGATTCTTACTTAGTTCCTGAATCAGATTTAGAAGATGGTGCTTTAAGAATGTTAGAAGTTGATAACAGAGTTATACTTCCTGAGTTAACTCATGTTAGATTTATTATCTCTTCTGGAGATGTAATACATTCATATGCTTGTCCTGCTTTAGGTATTAAATGTGATGCTTACCCTGGTAGATTAAATCAAGTTTCTGTTCTTATTAACAGAGAAGGATTGTTCTATGGACAATGTAGTGAAATATGTGGAATCTTACACAGTTCTATGCCTATCGTAATAGAATCTGTTTCTCTAGAGAAATTCTTATCTTGATTACAAGAACAATAAAATAAAAAAAAAGCCCGAGAAGCTCAATTGGCCGAGCGGAGCTCTGAAGATGCTTAGGTTATAAGTTCGAATCTTATCTTGGGCAAAATAATATTTTTTTAGACCATTATTTTTGTACCTTACCTCCTGATATTTTTTTACTAAAAAAAAATAATGGGATGGTACAAAAATTTACCCGACTTACACTATGTTCAAGGATGAAATTTTTTAAAATAAAAATTTTTAATGGCTGGGTGCGAAGCAGATATGTAATAGTGGAATAAAAGGTAATGCTGGAATTGGTAGACAGGAATAGCTTAGGACTATTTGATTTTTAAATCTTATCCGTTCAAGTCGGATTTACCTTAATTTGTATTTTTTTCTTTTTTCTGGAATAACTAGCCTTTGGGCTGACGCAGCCATTATTTTTTTTTTATTGAAAAAAAAATATCCGGAGGCCAGCTCCGCTAGGAAAGATAATTTAATTATTATCTTTCCAGGTTAAAAAATTATAAATTTTTTAACTAGCTTTCGCAGGAGCCTGCATTAAAAAATCTGTTTTTTTATCAGCAAGCTTTTCTTGTAGCTTGGAAATATAATTTAATTATTATATTTCCAGGTTAAAAAATAAGAAATTTTTTAACTAGTTAGCGCTCGCTATATCGCGCGAAAAAGAATCTCTTGGCGCTGGCTGATTTTTTTTTTCTGGAAATAAAAAAAAGAAAATTATAAATCAAAAATGCATTTTTAATTTTTTCATTTTCAAGCTATAGTTACATTAGTTTTTTTATATACCAGAGGTAATATAAAAACTTAGCCAGATAAAAAAAAAAGAATTTTTTTTTAATACAGTGGGATGGCGTAGCCCTAAAAAAATGGAGCGCTTTTTATTAAATAATTATGCGCATAATTACATTAATGAATTTTTAAAAAAGCTATATGTTGTGGACTAATCGGTAAGTCATAAATTTTTGGTATTTACTATTGAGTGTTCGAATCACTCCAACATAATATTAGATTTAGTATTTTTATTTACTTTAAAGAGAGAGCAGAATTGTTATATACTTTTTCTCATTTTTCTTCGAGCGGAGCTCGATGAAAAAAAGAGAAAAAAACGCTAACAAAATAAGAGAGCAATAATATAAAATGCTATTCTTATTTAAGTAATCTGCTCTTGCGCAACCCTTATTTATAAGCTTGGCCCTTTGCATATTTATATAGCGTAATAACGCATAAAAATATAGATTATATATATAACAATATATAGGTGGATATAGTTCAATAGGTAGAACACCTGTATGTGGCACAGCAAGTTCCCTGTTCAACTCGGGGTATCCACCCCATAAATTACACAGTAATTAGTAATACATATTTTATACCGTTTTTTCTTTTCTCTTGGATTTTTTTTTTGTAAAAAAAAAAGAAAAGAGACTTGTCTCTCGCGCTGATAAAAAAAATTCTTTTTTTATGCGTTCCCTCCGGCTAAAAAAAAAAATAAAGCTTCAAAAAAGATATGTTCTTCCCTCTGCTCCGCAGCCCAGTCAGGGAAAATTTACCGCGGGTAAATTTTTCATCCTTGAAGTCGACGACAGGGCTAAAATAATCTAAATAATAGCCAGGATAGTTCAATTGGTTAGAACGTTAATTTCATGCATTAAGAATGAGAATTCGATTTTCTCTCCTGGCTAGGTGCCCTGGTCCTTGACCTGGCTACCCAGGCCGAAGGACTAGGAAAGATAATTTAATTATTTTCTTTCCAGGTTAAAAAAAAAAATTTTTTTTTAACTAGTCAAAAGAAAGACTTGTCTTTCGCCTTGACCAGGCGAAGACTAGGTTTCCTGGTTCCAGGTTTCCTGGTGCCAGGAACCCAGGAACTAGTCCCCCGCCCCCCTGAAGAGGGGGGCGGGGACCTGGGAATACAAAAAACAGATTTATCTGTTTTTTTATTTCCTAGCTTAAAAAAGCTTGCTTTTCGTCTTAGATATTATTTTGTGTAATTTTCAAGCGATAGTTCCATCAGTTTTTTTTTACATACCAGTGCTAATATAAAAACTTAGCCACAAAGTGGCTGAAACCTGCTTTGATGGAGTGTAAATGAAAAAAAAAAATAAAAAACGAAAGCTAGATTCGCTCGTCATATATCTGGCCTTAAAAAAAAATGGAGAGGGCAAAAGATCTCCATTTTTTATGGCCGAAGGCCAGCTCCGCTTGGCAAAATAAAATAAAATATAAAGAGGAATGTCTTATTTTAGCAAAGAGACGGTTGGCTGATTTTTTTTTCTCATTTTTCTTCGAGCGGAGCTCGATGAAAAAACCAAAAAGAAGGGGTCCCCCCTCGAGCCTGGCTCGAGGGCCCCTTCCTGCTATTATTTTTTTTGAGTTATTAAAAAAATGCATTTTTTTACATAATAAAAAAAAATACAGCTGGAAAAAAAAATAAAACAGGAAAGAAAACTCTTATTAGCTTAATGGTAGAGCAGGATACTTCTAATATCTGGGTCCAAGTTCGAGTCTTGGATAAGAATAAAAGCGTATTATTTAGTTAAATTTAATGTGTTTAGTGTAATAAGACTAATACCTTTTTTGCCCGGCTCCGCACCCCAGCCATTAAAAAAAAAATATATTTTTTTTATCAGCTTTCGCAGGAGCCAGCATTAAAAAAAACAGATTTTTTTTTATCAGCAAGCTTTGCACGTTTTTTTAACGGTTTTTATTAATAATAAAAAACGCTAGCTAGTGGGCATTAATTTTGTACCATCGGTACAAAATTTTAAGGGTTAATTTTTTTACGTAATGCACTTTTTTAATTTTTAACCCTTAAAAAAAAAGTAGATATCTAGGCTATAAAAAAAAAGGATATCTCCATTTTTCTTCACCCTTTCTACTATACAGAAAAAAGCGCGTTAACTTAATGGTTAAAGTGTTGTGCTACGGACACAAAGATACAAGTTCGACTCTTGTACGCGTTTATTTGCGATATTATAATAATGTCGTTCCCTATTTATTTTTGTGTTTACATAACAAATACGCTCTCAATTTGTATTTGTTTTTTTTTTAGTAAAGAATACGATAATCTATCGTAAAACTTTTACACTATGAGAATTTTTGATTATTTTTATTAAACATGTTTAATCTTCATCTTTTAAATGAAACTTTTACTAATGGTTTTAAGTATAGTTTTTTAACTTATATTTCTTTTGTTGCAATACTTTGTGGAATTTTTGTTATTATTAGTAAAAATCCTATCGTATCTGTATTATTTTTAATTGGTTTGTTTTTAAGTATCTCAGCTTACTTAATGATGTTAGGAATAAACTTTATAGGTTTATCTTATTTACTAGTGTATGTAGGAGCTGTATCCATATTATTCCTGTTTATATTAATGTTAATAAACGTTAGAATTTCTGAACTAGTAACTGATACTAGTAATAGTATACCACTAGCAATTATAATAGGTATTTTCTTCAATTCAACAGTTTATGATATATTACCTTTAAAAGGAGATTCTTTCAATAATAATATCCAATCTATAAACTTTTCTAATTTTTTTGATGTTAATAATTTTAGAAATTATTTAAAAGAAATTTTTGCTCAAAGTTTTTCTAAAGATAGTGAGGAAATCTTATTTGTAAGTTCTCAAATGTGAGAGGGAAATTTAGCAGAAACATCTCACATTACTACTATAGGTAATATTCTTTACACTAGTTATCCTATGTGACTTATTATTACATCTATAATTCTTTTATTGGCGATGGTAGGAGCTATAGTTATTACTATAAAAAAATAAGAATGGCTGCTTTGCTTAAAATTTTTAATACACAAAATGTATTAAAAATTAAAAGCCGACTCCTTGAAGTCGGCATTAATTTTTGTACCCTCGGTACAAAAATTTAGGGCTGCTTCGCTGCCCCTCGAACGTAGTGTTCATTAATTTTGTACCATCGGTACAAAATTTAGGGCTAAAAATAATAAAAAATTATAAAAAACGCTGAAAAGAAATTTATTTTTTTCTTTAGCCCTTAGTTCGCTTGCGAGCGTACTATTAATTTTTAATAAACTTTATTAAAAATTTAATGCGGAGCCGGTAGGATTAATTTAGGGATATGAGTAAATGGTTTTACGTTTTGATTGCAGATCGAAAATCTGGGGTTCAATTCCTCCGTATCCCTTATACACATAAAGATCTGCCCCCCCCTCCGGGGGGGTGATCATCGCTCGCACAAAAAAATTCGTGTGTGCGCCGATCTTAAATTTATAGATCTGCCCCCTGCGGGGGCTGATCATCGCACGCACACAAAAAATTGGTGCGTGCGCCGATCTTTGTATTTTATTAACATAAATACACTAGATATATTTGTTTTTTTTAGAACGCATTGTTTATTTTTTTTTTAAGTGATAACTCTTGCGATGCTTGCCTAAAAAATAACAATATAAATTAGTCAAAGGTTTCCTTCCCCCCCGAGGGGGGAGGGAACCCCGGCATTAAAAAAAGCTCTCTCTTTTTAGCCGAGGTTTCCTTTATTACTTAGATTTTAATATATTATTAGAATGATACAAGCAGCAAAAATTATTGGTTCAGGATTAGCAACAGCAGGTTTAATAGGAGCAGGTGTAGGAATAGGTGTAGTATTTGGAGCATTAATATTAGGTGTAGCAAGAAACCCTTCATTAAGAGGTCAACTATTTTCATACGCTATTTTAGGTTTTGCCCTTTCAGAGGCCGTGGGTCTATTTTCACTTATGATGGCATTTTTATTATTATACGTGGCTTAACAACAATATATAATTATATATAAATAAAAAAAAAAGTAAGTTTTTTTCATCACATATACGATTTTTCCTTTTTCTTTTTTTTCTTTAAGAAAAAAAAAGAAAAATAAAGGTGCTAGAAATTGTTTACTACTCTAATATAGTTAAATTGTTTGATAAATTAAAACCCAATGTTCTATACACTGTATTTATTTTATTGGTGAGTAAAAGAACTAAATACACTAAGAAAGAAAATTATTCACCTTTGAAGTAGATTTTTTTAATTAGATTGTTACATGGAAATATATTTACATAGGTTTGTTAACTCTATAAAATAATGTTGTCTTCACGTAGACACTAGTGATAAATTAATATATCTAATAGTTAGTAATTACGGAAATAGGGAGGAGGTATATAATAAATTAATTTCTCCACAGATTTATAATATATAAACATAAATCTAAAATAAAAAGAAATTTCCAAATGGAAAATTAGTAATTAAAGATAGTTATGCTTTACTTAGCGAGATAAAAAAAAATATTACTCTTTTTTCTCATTTTTTTTTCTTGAGAAAAAAAAAGAGAAAAAAAAATCTGGGGGATTTATGAAAAAATTTAGAAACTAATGTTAAAAAAGGAAGTTTTCCCCTCAAATTTTCTATTGAAGCTAATTTAGATTATTTGGGTGAGCTGCCTAATATAAAATATTACGATAACTTTAGTCTAGAAGAATATAATAGTCATTAGTAGTGTGTAGTAACACTCACATTATTATAAATTACAATGTAATAAAGTCATTTAGGGGTTAATATGAAACTATTCAAAAAGTTTCCCTTAATATAGTTAAGTTATAGCTATAAAAACAATAAAAACTAAATTTTTTATATGCTAATTATTTAGAATTTCTGTTATGTAAATCCGAAAATTTATTTTCGAAATTTCTAGGAAAAATTATCCGCTAAGGATATAACAGATTATTAGAAAAACTTCAGATATACAAATATATATTAAAATGAGATTATTAAAAAGTCACCCTCTTATTAGTTTAGCGAATGGTTATTTAGTGGATTCTCCACAACCATCAAATTTAAGTTACCTTTGAAACTTTGGTTCATTATTAGGATTTTGTTTAGTAATACAAATTGTAACTGGTGTTACTTTAGCAATGCATTACAATCCTAGTGTATTAGAAGCATTTAACTCAGTTGAGCACATTATGAGAGATGTTAACAATGGATGATTAATCCGTTACTTACACAGTAACACAGCTTCAGCTTTCTTCTTCTTAGTTTACTTACACATTGGAAGAGGTTTATACTATGGATCATACAGAGCACCAAGAACATTAGTTTGAACAATTGGAACAGTAATCTTTATATTAATGATGGCTACAGCTTTCTTGGGTTATGTTTTACCTTACGGTCAAATGTCATTATGAGGTGCTACAGTTATTACTAACCTTATGAGTGCTATACCTTGAGTAGGTCAAGATATAGTTGAATTTATTTGAGGAGGTTTCTCTGTTAACAATGCAACTTTAAACAGATTCTTTGCATTACATTTCGTATTACCTTTCGTATTAGCTGCATTAGCCTTAATGCACTTAATAGCACTACACGATAGTGCTGGTTCAAGTAACCCGTTAGGTGTATCAGGTAACTACGATAGATTACCTTTTGCTCCATATTTCATATTTAAAGATTTAATAACTATCTTCTTATTTATTATAGTATTATCAATCTTTGTTTTCTTTATGCCTAATGTATTAGGTGATAGTGAAAACTACGTTATGGCTAACCCAATGCAAACTCCACCTGCTATAGTTCCGGAATGATACCTTCTTCCATTCTATGCTATATTAAGATCTATACCTAACAAATTATTAGGTGTTATAGCTATGTTCTCAGCTATCTTAATATTATTAGCTATGCCTTTCACAGATTTAAGTAGAAGTAGAGGAATACAATTCAGACCTTTAAGTAAAATAGCATTCTTTATATTTATAGCTAACTTCTTAATCTTAATGCAATTAGGTGCAAAACACGTTGAAACTCCATTTATAGAATTTGGACAAATTTCTACTGTACTTTACTTCTCACACTTCTTAATTGTAGTGCCATTAGTAAGTCTTCTAGAAAATAGTTTAATTGAATTAGCTACACAAGATAAAGCACAAAAATAATAAAAAAAAAGCTATTTTAGTTTTTTCTAAATTAATTAATTTTAGTCTACCCCATTAAAAAAAAAGATATATCTTTTTTTTTAATGGCGGGGTGGACCGCCCCGCGTGCGCTAAAAAAAAATATATTTTTTTTTTATGGCAGTCTAATTGTAAAAATATAGAGTATAAAATTCTTAAAGATATTTAATATAACTAAAAAATGCATTTTTAATATTATAGGTAAATACTAAGACTCTTACTAGTTTAATGGTAGAACAAGATATTCCTAATATCTTTGTCCAAGTTCAAGTCTTGGGTGAGAATTATTTCACCATACAGATGTGTATGGTGTACTTAAATTCATTGAAAAATCAATGATTTTTTAGATAGGGAAATTTTTTATATATATTTATTTATATCATATGTTACTTATGCTTTTATTGTTAATACCTATAGCAGGTTTATTTTTAATAACTACAACAATGTATAATGACAATTCATACTCGAATTTAAAACAAATTAAAGTAACTGGTTTAGTTACATCTTTAGTTAATTTGTTTGTTTCATTAATTGTATTTATCTTATTTAATTTTAGTAGTAATAATTTTCAATTTGTTCAAGAATATCATAAAGTAAGTAGTTTTGATTTCTATTTAGGTGTGGATGGTATATCTATATACTTTGTAATTTTAACTACTATATTAATGCCTATTGCATTGTTATCTAATTGAAACTCAATATCAGAAAATGTAAGATCATTTGTAATAATTATTTTATTACTAGAAACATTATTATTAGCAGTTTTCTTAGTATTAGATGTATTACTTTTCTATATCTTTTTTGAAAGTATATTACCCCCTTTATTCATATTAATAGGATTATTTGGTTCTAGTAATAAAGTTAGAGCTAGTTTCTACCTATTTTTATACACACTTTTTGGATCATTATTCTTATTAATATCTATTCTTGCAATGTCATCTATAATGGGAACTACTGATTTTGATGCATTGTATAAAACAAATTTTAACTATTATACTCAGTTATTTATATTTGTTGGTATATTTATAGCTTTTGCTGTTAAAACACCGATCTATTTCTTAAATACTTGATTATTAAAAGCTCACGTTGAGTCTCCACTATCTGGAAGTATTATATTGGCAGGTATAGTTTTAAAACTAAGTCTTTACGGTATATTTAGATTAATATTACCGATATTGCCAAAAGCTTCTTTATACTTTACACCACTTGTTTATGTTATATGTGTAATAACTATTATTTATGCTAGTTTTAGTACCTTAAGAACTATAGATGTTAAAGAATTAATTGCTTACAGTTCTGTAGCACACGCTGCTGTATATTTAATGGGAAGTTTCAGTAATACAGTAATAGGTATTAACGGTGCTATCACTTTAGGTTTAGCTCACGGTTTTGTATCTTCTGGTTTATTCATATGTGTAGGTGGAGTATTATATGATAGATCTCATACTAGATTAATTACATATTACAGAGGTATTGCGCAAATTATGCCTCTATTATCTGTACTATTCTTTATATTATGTTTAGGTAATGCAGGTACTCCTTTAACTCTAAATTTCATAGGAGAATTTATGTGTTTATACGGAGGATTTGAAAGAATGCCTATTCTTGGTGCATTAGCTAGTTCTTCTATAGTATTTTCTGCTGCGTACACTATGTTTATGTTTAACCGTATAGTCTTTGGAGGATCTTTATCTAAATACTTTATTAATAATATATCTGATGTTAATAAAAGAGAATTTACTATTTTATTAATTTTAGTTGTGTTTACAGTTGTATTAGGTATATACCCTGCACCTATATTAGATGGTTTAAATTACACAGTTTCTACTTTAATATATGCTTATGATTCCTCAGTCTTGTAAGTATCACCTTATTTCCTCTTATATTAATTAAAAAAAAAACCATAACTTTCAGCGACAAAACAGGGCGTAACTAATTTTATTATACATACTATATATTATATTAGTAAAGAGTACGATGTCATA
>JAJJJQ010000024.1:0-60049 GCA_021014315.1 Aureobasidium mangrovei | reverse complement strand
ACTCGTGGCCGGTTTTTCCGGATAATCGCCTGGACTCTCTTGCAGCGTTCTTCGATCGTTGGGTGGATCGGCAGATCACCCCCTTGGATTGCATACGACAGGGCTAGCTTGTCAAGCTGCAGTATACTGACTATATAGTAAATAAGGAATTAATCTCACAGCAAAATCGAAATGTTATGTAGTATATATATTAATATACTAAGAAAAGTAGACAAAAGGTTGTATCACTATATAGAATTATACCCATAGCTAATTAATATTATGGGTAGAATACAAGAAAACTCTACTAGAAAAAGAAACTTATAACATATATAGTAGTATAGAAATATTAGAGAGAGAAATTCTAACATTTACTATACTTAAAGTATAGTTCAACATAAATCATACGCGATTAATAGCTTGCCTACATAAATCTAGTCTAAAACAAAGAGCTGTGCACCTTATAATATAAGACACACAAGAGTTAGAAGCTTTAAGAAACTACTAGGCCACAACTTAGAGTAATTAGAGCACAATCTACTTTACTCACTAGTCTAATAAAGGCTTTACTATAAAGACATTCTACTGACAATGGCCTATGCCTTATATTCTGTAAGTAAGTCTATTATCACATAATAACTAATAATAAGCTCTTTAGTATAGCAAGCATTCTTAATCAAGGCATAATATGGGTTTCAAGAAAGGCAGAATTATCATTCTAGTAAAGGAAAGGTTTAATGATACTATATAGAAAGTCATCTAGACCAATTTATAGATACAATTCTAGGCACAAAAGCTTTACTAAGAACGACTAGACTAGCCTCATTCCATATAAAACCCTAAGAACTACTATGTTAAATTGAAGTTTAGTAATAGCTCTCTAAGACTAAATACAGTTAGTTATTTAATACTAGTACAATAGATCTCAAAAAATATTCCTTTAGGATACGTATAGCTAATAAGTCCTAGTATTTGTGCTTACTAGTACATCTATAGTAGTGAATCGTATTATATATTTCATAGAGGTCAGGTTCATGGGATGACCCTGTTGCCTTTAGGGCTAGAGCCTAGGAACTTATAGTCAATATATCTTGTTTAATTAAGCTGGTATCTCTAGATAGCAGCTACTAATTCTCATTGCCTTCAGTTCGCCTTAGAAGCACCTGTTTGGGAAAGAGCTCATGACCTAGAAAGTCTTAAGCTAGTCTTGAGGAATTGAAGCTCTTGCTTTTCTGGGATTTTCTTGCAGTAAATGTTAAAACCACACGTTTTCATGGTGGATCCGACCTTCATACGTGAAGTGAGAGGCTCCCTAGGAACGGCAAGCGCGACCTCAAGCTCATCGACTTGCAATCAAGCGAAGAGAAACGCCTTAGCTAATGGTTTTATCGTGGCTAATGAATAATCAGAAGGCAAAAAGTGCGGAAGCAAGCATTCTTCAATCTCATAGAGGACTTTTAAGTTGTTGCCTTGAGCTGTTTCTAGCAATTTCCAAACTTCCCTTCCCACACGACTCTTATGTTTCTAGGAGGTAGTGTCAATACCATTCAATAGGGCCACCATACCGAAACAATTGCAATTGCTATAGCGGCAAAGCCGCCTTTGCTTGCTGCCAGAACCGTCTCATATACCCTTAACTGCCGGTTTACTGAAATTGTAGGCCTGTGATATCATTGCTTGCCCTTGAAACTGGAGCCAAAAACAAACATAGACTGTGGTCTTGAATCATTCGCCTAGAGTTGTTCAATCTCTTTCCTGTTTTCTTCTTCTTTTTCATGTGTCTTGACCTCGTTATCTTGGGGTTCTTTCTACATGCGATGCAACAACGCCATAATGTCATTGATTGCGGCTGCATAAGGTGTTCTCTGTCTGCTCTGGTTCTCTTTTTCTGCTCTGCGGCAGTCGTAAGTGGCTCGGGATGGTGTAATATCGGGAGTGCTCACTGGAGCTCTAATTCCTAGTCTTGTGACAGCTATTATGCCTCTAGGCGACTTCTAGGCATTCATGATTGTTGCATTGTCGGTTGACGACTCTGAGTCGCCTCCTTGGTGTCTCTAAGAACTATCGTTCCTCTCACTCTGCAAATTTTCTCTCTTTCTGCATATCGCACTGGCTTGTTTCCCACTTGGCGCGCTTACTGTAGCCCATGCGTTACCATCTACTACTCACCCGTGTCTTCGTCGTATCCGCTCGCTTTAAATAGGATCTTATCATGTCGAATCTAGTTCCTATACATTGGCATTTGCTACTGTTTCCTTGAACATACGCGCAAGTCCTGCTAGTACATTTTTACGAGCACTCACAAGACGTCTCGATTATCACGAGCATAAGCGGACATATAGTTCTAGCTAATTGACTGAGCAGAGACCTTGTTGTCGCTTATTGTCGCTTATTTTCGCTTACTAGAAACCCTTCCTAGTTCTGGATTCTAGCAACTCGGCCTAGAAAAGGTGACTTGAGCCATCGTAATTGTTGTAGAAGTAATGATACAATCTACAGCAGCTAGCCTTCAAAGATTCCTGCATGAGAGAGCATTCTCTAATGCTTGCATCATTCTGACAAGCTTTTGTCCTTCATCCATGACTCTAGATCGCTCCACTGCATTGGAAATGTCCTTTCCATTCGCTGCTTCCTTCTCAGGTTGGTAGAAGACGACATTACTGATGTTCTGGAGAAAGGAAGTCGTCTGCAGGATCCCGACTCGGGCAAACATAAGCAGAAGGCCTCTGTCGTGCGACGACAGATCAGATGGTGTCCGAAAGTTGGAAAGTAAAGCTTGAACCCAGATCCAAGCCTGGATGTGTCGAAAATTGCCCTCTATGGTCTCTGCAGTCCAAGGACAGCGCTGTATTCTCGTGGCTGCAGGCGGCTTGTCTGTTAGAAAGACGTTAGCTCTGATTGGTATTCATCGCCAAACTATCATGATACCGTCCAGCCCTACTCGTCTCCTACCTCTTCGTCGACAGTGAACCGGGATATATCGATATAGAGGCTGGTGCTGATCTTTGTAGGCAGAGTTAGATCTGGGTGTTGAACTCGCCGATAATCCTTCGAGATAATTCGTCACGATGTGCATGAACTTGATCTTACGCTCCATCTACAAGATCTTGATGATCACAAAGACGAGTTATTCACGTAGAGATTGTGTGTCCAAGTACAGGAAATTTTGCTTGCTGTCATAAGACAATGCGTGATAGCAATTATTGACGTAGCTCTTTGGGCGCGTTCGCTTCCAAATCCCGTTCCGTTAGCAATAAAGTCGCGCTAACAGCTAGTGGCTCCAAGGTCGTCCGAGGGCTAGGAACGAGCTATCTACCAAAGTTCCAGGAGATAGAGCCCTGGGCCTCTATTTTCTAGAGCGGCGCCAACCCTCCTTTCTGCAGCAAAAACTCTAAGAAAAAAGAAACGCCACATCCGCAAAATCATGGTCCCGCGAAACTTTTCTTTACTTTACAGAATTGAGCTCTAGAAGCGAACAACACCCTCGGTTCCACCCGTCTTGGCAGTTCTGGATGCTACGGCATCGATAACGGAGCGAGAGTGAACGTCCCCTTTGCCTGTAGAGAGCCCGATATTGCTTCTCATATCAAAAGTAGATCACACCACTTGGAGTGGAGTTAATAACGAGGTTGATTAGCCTATCTGACGTATTTCTTATCTGCTGCGCGAGGTCTTAGAATGTAACGTAATACTTTAGGCCCTTTTTACTTCGATGGATCTGTAAAGTTGTCCGGCCGTATATAGCTGTTTCTGTAATCTTATACGCGCGTGTATACTTCAAGATTACAGATGTGCAAAGCTCTACGCATAGCCATCGTCCTCTAGCTGCCTGGCGGAAACGAAGGAGTTAATTCAATCGACGATCATATCTGTACTGTTAAATCGCCAACATTTCTCACGACAAGTCCCAGATAGCGCTGACCATACACTGCGAGGCTATTTCCAGGTTTTCCAGTAGTTATTGGGCCATACCGTTCAATACGTGACCTCATAGGAAGTCCGCCTCACAATACGGTCTTGAGAGCCCTAAATCCTCATGGACTTGGTGTCCTGTTGAGTTGGCTTTTCGCTGATCAAAGGTTGCATAGCATGCTGTACTAAGAATAGCCTTCCACGGTTCCGTTTTTTACGTATCATTTCTGGATTGTCAATCTCGTTAGTTTTCTAGATCTGGGTATCGCAGCAGTGCTGACCCGTCCTAGATATGTATTCTAGCGCTTTCTACATTCTTGCATCCATAGATCCTAATCTACCTGCATTCATAAGCAAAGGATTCACACCAGTAATCTTTGGTACGCTAACGTTTCAAAAAGAAAGGAAAGGGAGCTGGGCAGGTTCGAGGACTACAAGGACTAGGCGGCACGGAAACCGCATCGTCAGCTTAATTTGCTACATACAAGCGTTGGTTAACATTGGATTCCCTTTTTGCAATTACCGCAGGATAGGTATAGTATGCCCCACTATCAATCAGGATCGTATCCCCAAATTGACCAGTGTTTTGATCCTCCATGTCGGTTCTAAGTGTCCGCCGCCGGCACACTGTCCTCTGAATGCCGTGCGCAACAGCAGTGGCTTAACGCCATCCATGCGGTTGCCCACGGGAGTATGTAACGCAGACGTAGGACACTCAAATTAGCAGTGGAAACGAGACCGGCCAATCGGAATATCTGCATACAATATTACCTACTTGTTCCGACCTTGTCCCGAAGGCGAGCTCGAATGATTAGTAGGTTATGGACCCCCCACGACTCCTTATCCTCTACATCTACATCCAAGCTTTTTCCGATCACGCCTCTAATCGAGAACAACAGACAGAAGTGTCAGTACCCTACCAAGGAATCTCTACTACCATCAGGGAAAAGATGGGATACAAAGAGCTTCCACCTGAGATACTTCGACTCATCATATCCTACGCAGATCACAGCACACTTATGTATCTTAGGCTTTGTTGTAAGAGCATCTGGACCCATGCTACTCCTTTCTTCGCCAAGACTGCTTTCCAGACAGTCCGATTCGAGATCACCGAACGAGGATTGCAGAGACTTCAGAATCTATGCGACTCTCAAATGATCGCGTACGAGATCAAGACGGTCGCAATCAACACTTGCGCTCCTTCACAAAGCATACGCAGATTGAAAACACGAGTACAGCATGAGTATGAGACTGGCCTCCTTAGAGATCCAGAAGGGAAAGTGAGAGAGACTGTCGATCTACTTTCCACCTCGCTGTCCAAGTATGAATCATTGTGCCAGAACGGACATATGGTGGACAAGCTTGAACTTGCATTCAGAACTTTGCACGCGCAATTTAACTCCAATCTTCGCGTCGAGATATGGCAAGACTTGTACGAAATATGCTGGGGTCTCGAACAAGTGCATGGCGACAAAATCGATGTGAGCAAGGAAGTCGATCCGGAGGGCATTCTTAACGAGGAGCGCACTTTTCATCTTGACCAAGCCAACGGAATTCGGATCATATTGGCACTCGCTAGAAGCGGTCTCCCTGTCAGACATCTTTGCTTCACAGCTGGAGAATGGTTGACACAACTAAGCTGGCGCAAGATTCACGGTCAGATCATGGAATCTGACAATATCACACCACGCTTCCAGCGCGATGGTCTGCTATTCAGTTCTTTGAAGGAGATAACCGTCAGCCTAGATCTGGAGTTCGGAATATGGGACAAACACAAGCCTATCAACCGCGATAGCGCTTTGATACGTCTCATCGACCACGCGAAAGAGCTAGTGGATCTGACCATTGAAGGGCCAGAAGAAGCGGGTCCAAGCACACATGAATTTTTGTATGCTTTGCCAGAGAGAAAGTGGCGATGTATTACACTGGTGTCTTTGACGACATCGGCCGCCCTGCTCGGGAAGTTCTTTGAGGAGAAGTCTACGCCAGGACAATTGGCGTTGAGATGCGTTGGATTCGGGAAGGAGTCGGTGTCTGAAGTCCTGAAGGGGAATGACATCCTAGAGGAGCTGGAAAAACACAATCTCAGAAGCAGAGATCTGAATTGAGCTCGCCAACTGGCAAGACAATGAGGTGTTGGAATCCTTGTTATGTCTTTCATTGTGTTCGATACAGAATCTTGAACATTCCTAGTGTTGACTGATGGCCCAGTTGGGTTGAAAATAGAGAGTTGAGACCAGAAAGTTGTAAGGAATACGCATGCAAAAGGGCGCCGCTCTTTTGGAGCGACTTCTAACCATCACAGAAACTGACTTAGAAGATCTACACCGTTATGAGAAACATTGGTGTAATGATAAAGAACCTGCCGTCAAGCTTACTTTTTCGAGTCTCGTGACACAATGATCTGACGATTACATAGTATACAATTATTGACTTGAACAGGATGATTGGTCTAGGAGATCATGTGGTTGGCACCTTGGGCTACATGATACAGAGCAATCGCCTGAAAATGACAGACACACGACCAATACTACTATGGGAAACTCCATGGCAAAAGCTGTAATGAGTCCGTAAAGCATGAGAGGACTGCCAATAATGCAATGTGCACGGGCTTGAATAATACCAAGCCAGCAGTGTTCTAAACTGCCGCTCACCTAGCCTGATAACTTGATTAGTGTATTTCTCTGCAATTAATAGATGGATGTCGAATTAGTTGCGCAATCTAGGGGGCTTTAATAAAAGAATAAAGTACATGAACCAGGATCCGCTCATTCTATCTATATTGAGGGATGGAAAACAATGTTCAGTGCCGTTACAATGGATATCTTGCTAAACAATGAACACCTCGCTGGAATATAAAGACTTGTCATTATCGCATCGCTTTGTCCTAATAATCATTGCAAAGGTGTCTGAACAATGACTTCCCAGTTCCCTAATTTGCACTTGCATCCACCATCTTCGATCAACCTGGACAATATAACAATAGAAGAACAGGAAAACGATAAAAAGTCTCAAGCAGGTGTGCAAACCTACAAGACTCATTTCGGCGATACCCTGCAGGAACAGACCGCTATACCATCTCAGGAGAGCACGCAAGCTTTTCACTATCCTACAAAGACGTCGCCTGGGTCAATCTTACATCCTGAGGAAACTGGATCATCAAAACACAACACAGCACAACATAGTATCCCTGCTGAGGATGTGCACCCAGAAAGCATTGGGGCTATACTTCGAGACTGGGAAGCCAAACAGAAAAATCTCTCAGGCAAGGCTATTGTAAAGTCTATGCCAGAATCAACACATCAACTTCGCAAGAAGGTTTGTTCACTAAAGCAATTTTACTTGGACTCAACTAATCCTTTACAGCACTATAAATCTCACAACAAGACGCGCAATGGTAAGTATCAGTGCTAGTGGGTCTCAAGAAGTCGCATTACTCACATAGATCCTTAAAGGAATCCACAAGACGACGAAGCAGACTTCTCGTGGTTAGGACTGAGAGAGACATGGCTGGCATTCTGCAGGAATCAGTATGGTGTAGAACACAAATGCATCAATGATTAGCTACTCGCCTCTTGATGGGCTGGGTATATCTAAATTAATGGAAACTCAAGTAATGGGCATATGCTTATGGGGTCAGTTGACCAGTACCTCGAGCCCCATCTGATTGAGGTGAAGGCAGTGAGATTTTGATTGGCGAAAGGTTGTTTTCTCAAACAGTAGTTAGGTGACGGACGTACTGATAGTACCATCGCCGAAGGTGTTCTGATCATTGAATCTTACGCCCGCGGGGCCACAGATGTCTCTGAGGTAAACTCTTTCTGCCGTAGTTCACCAAATTTTGGGCCAATCTCTGGGAGCTCGCTGTGCAGAGTATCTTCGGAATCAATGTCCTTGGAAAAGCTGGCGCTCCGCGTTGAAATAGTCACTACGACATCTCAGTTCCCCTCGTGGATTACATGGATTCTTGCACCTCACCAGCATCCAAGAAGCGCGCAGAGATCTTACCTCATAAGTTGTCAGAAAGGTGATCTGATCCAAGTCTTGATGGCTAAAAGGGAGCTCGCAGCTACTGAAAAGGTTCCATAACACGCAGACTGCTTCTAAGGCAGATTACTCGACTATCGGTATGGTAATTCACATGGCAGGGTAATGATCCGAGCGACATTTGGCCGCTTATTTGCAGGGAGGCACCTTTTATCATACCTCTCGCAGCACGGCTAGTCAATGTGCCAGCAGATTCTGTGCCATTAGGGCGCGCCTTCTCGAGAATAATTTCCATCCAGAACAAATCCAGGAACAAGCTCTTGAATGACAGCACCAACAAACTCATCGAAATCCATCGCGACTCTCGCGCCCTGGCCTGCCGCCACTACCTCGAGAGACGACAGGAGAAGCGCGCGAAGCGACGATTTGATATTGCAGAAGCTACCGGTGGCGGTGGAAGCGATCGCGCCAGCTTGAACTTTAGTAGACAGGTCTTCCCTCTGATAAACTCATTGGTATGGCAGCTTTTTGCCGGAGCAGCGAAGGACGCGGTTCGAGCTATATGGCCTTATTCCATCTTTGCTGCGGATAATGCCAGAAAGGTCTCCATCAATACTAGCTTCACGATAGGTCAGAGCTCGAGCTTCCTCTCTTTCGACGTTCTCAGACCCCTTAGATCCCCTTGAGGCCTCGACAACCATTCATAGAAGTCGTCAGCACATCCCCATCGCAACGCCGTATCATCACTTTATGCCCGTCGAAACCTTCAGGCCAGGCTCAATGGTGTCTATGTTGTCTCGACTCACGCCCTTCAGCCATAGAGACTTGTAGCAGTTCTCATCTCAACTTTACTAGACCCCTCTGAAACCTCCTTGTCCATACGATCAACTCTCCACTTCTGTAACACCGCATTAATGGCCTCTGGATTGCGTGATCTCAAGGCTATGCTTTTGCCCATCGACGAGGCTCAAAAGATGTCTGAATCAGAGAGATCACACCTTGGCAGAGTACCCTCTCATTGGTCCAAACTACAGCAAGAACTGTCAGCTTTGAGGAGCTCTCGACTTGGTGTAGATGTTGATGAGATTTTGAAGCCTGTAGGTATCTTCTACAAGCGCTAGCAGAGGCAGCATGACGACCCCCACTGGACCGGATGGGCTCTTGATCCACGTACTCGAGGCTCAGAGATGACAGTTGAGATCCAAGCTCGTGTTCAGCGGACTCTACAGACCTATCTACCCTCTTCAAAACAAGCCGTTGCAGCATGGACTGGCTAGCTGACGTCCCGGAACTCTGAGGGTCCCTTTCCAAGGGTCCGCGAGCTGCTATGGGAGGATCGACTACTGGATGATCCGTTGAACTTCTGGAGGACTCTACGGTGTAAGGAAGGCCTTCAAGATACGGCTACCCTTGCCAATACGAGTGTATACGAGGTCTTGGCGGCTTAAATAACCAGTCGATCTTGAGAAACAAACGCCAAGAGGTTAAAAAACATAAAGAACGAACCTGATAAAACCATGCCGCAGGCCTAGTAGACATGTAATGAGCAGGCAAGCTAGTAGATCTTGGCATGAACCAACTAGATCAATTTCCAAGAGATACTAATAATTAAAGTAGATTGAGGTGACTCCCCCTTTCCTAGGTGGCCCCAACCCCTTTCTAGGGAGAAAAGGAAAAAAAAAGGTTTGTTTTTTAGACTTATGCCTGTAAATTACATCCTCAAGCTTCCCCTTACAGTGCAACGAGAACACAGCCACATACTAAATATCCTTGCCTGTGAGCCTATAGTCCATTTTGAGGTGATAAGTACAAGTTAATATTTTCCCTTCTACCATTGTTTTGTGGTGCTTTTTGATCTCCCTTCATGCCGTCTCACTTCTCGCAACGTGTGACATTATTAATCAATTCCTGTTGTCTTGCCTTGGCACTGTTTGTGCTGTGGACTTGGTTGTATAAAACTCTCGACTTTGGCATTGTCATCCATCGCGGTCCGTACAACAATGACAGTGTTGTAGCCGCCACGACCTTGAATCCTTCAAGAAAAAAGGATGCTCATGCAAATTACACAAGATCCTTGGTAGTAGCAGCGACTCTCAAAGAAGACGTCAATTGGGTGGAACAAGAGCTCTCAGACGAACCCGGTCTGTACAGGTTTATCTACGTCACCGATAATGCTTCCGATATCAATCCGGTTCCACGAAACAAGGGTCACGAAGCTATGGCATACTTGACTCATATCATCGAAGAATACGACAAGGGGTTGAGTGATGTTACCATATTCGTCCACGCCCACCGCTTTGCGTGGCACAACAACGAGCTTCTAGACAATGACATGGCGAGGACTATCAAACGCTTAGACACTGCATACGTCATGCGTAACGGCTACGTGAATCTGCGCTGCCATTTCGATCCCGGTTGCCCCGCCCACATCTTCCCTCACGAACAAAGCGATGATCCTGACATACCTGAAGCCGCTATCATGGGTCGCGCCTGGAGCGAACTTTTCCCTGGAGAGCAGTTGCCCGAAATGCTTGCTCAGCCGTGTTGCGCGCAGATGGCTGTGACGAGAGAAGCCATCTATGCCGTGCCACGAGAACGGTACATTCAGCTGCGTCACTGGCTGCTACAAACGAGTCTGAGTGATGCCCTTTCAGGCAGAGTATTTGAATATGCCTGGCAGTATATCTGGGGTCAAGTGTACCAATATTGTCCGAAGCAGCACGTCTGCTACTGCGACGGCTATAGTATATGCTTTGGTGGCGAAGAGCAGTATGACATGTATTACGAACTACACCGCATCATCGAAAAAATCGAAGAGGACTTGCAAGCTCAAATGAGCGCTGTGCCTCCTGGAGGAGAAGTCACGGAGTACAGAGACATCCTAATCAAGAACAAACTTGAGTTAGAAAGCCTGTTGGATAGGTGGAAATCAGCAGCATACGAACGAGAGAAATCTCAGGACAATCAAATACTTAGAGCTAGAGGAACATGGGAACATCATGGTCTGCCCTGATTGCTTCTATTACAAACAGTGTCTATAAATCAAACATTAGAACACAGGATGTCTGCATGCAACATTAAGTCAGGCCCTGTGTACTAGGAAATGGAGAAAGGCGTAGCCAGGTATACACTGTCAATCGGTTCTCACGATGGAAACTTCACCCGCTTTGGTACAGATAGAACTGTACGCGTCACTTATGACACTCCGATAAGAAAAGCTCAGATGATCTATATAGTAGTGACGGTCTTTCCCTGGCAGACAACATGCCACCAATCTGGTGACAATGCATAAAGATTTGCAAGCAGAAACATCACTTGCACACATGTTTAATGACACTGGTCGGATCTATCTCTGACACAGTATGCTTCCTTGACCGACTTTCCCTGTGCCGGCTCACATTATGTTGCAAGCGTTGTGACTGCTGTGGTCATAAAGAGTATGTATGGGAATCACCTAATAACAGTCAAAAGGTAGAGAGGCGGCCCATAGGCGGTTAGAAGAACCTCAAACTAGTAATAGAATAAAAGCAACAGCTCACTAAGAGTGTCAAGTCGTCGATTGAGCGACAATATTCTTGGATCACAAAACAGAATGGACCAATGTTTAAAGAGTCGACTATATGCTCTGCTCATTGTGGTTGTGCCAAAAGGTCTGCACCACTGTCAGACCTCTACACCTATACATGACGCAATCCTCCTTATACTGGTTAGGAGAATTCATTCTTGAGGTTCTGGTACTTGCTATAGGGGTATTCAAGGACGTTCAACGTTTGATCCATATACTGAGAACCTGCACCTCCTAATGTCTTGATAATCTATTCCCATGTCAGTAATCTGATGGTGTACAAGCAGAACGTTTGAATTCATGCGTACCGCTTCAATAAGACTACCGTTACTGGCCTTGTCTCCGCTGCTCTCCCAGCCTATAGCACCTCCAAGATGCTGGTCTTTGATCTGCTCCGCTTTAGCTATGATATTGTCTTTAGTATCGTAAGAGATCATGGTGCGCTTTTCTGCGTCATAGCTCCACGATGCTATGGCCTCTTGATCACGATCTTCTTGCCCACCCTCTAACGGAAGTGCCTTTGTTCAAATCAAGCGTGTCAGTAAAGTTTCGAGTTCAGAGAGTGGTTTTTGCAAGAGGACATCTCATAATAGTGATCAGCCAACATACCTTGTAGTCCAGAACACCTGGCTCCCAACTGTAATCGTCACCTTGGCCATTGCAAGTTGATCCCGGACCATCCGTTTGACCAAATGATCTTCCATACAGGGGGTATCCAACGACTAGGCTTCCAGCTGGGATGCCGGCGGTTTCGATGTAGTAATCTATGGCCACTTGTGTATTGAATGGTGTACTTCCATTGTTTTGCCTGGACGGAAACCAATTTGCTTGATGAGCTGCGACGGTTTCCCAGGAGCCCGCGAAGTCGTACGCCATCAGATTCCAAAAATCGACATACTGGTTCATCTCACGCAGTCTCAAGACTCGGTAATTATCCGGTCCGCACGATGAAGCTACAGTAAGTAGAAAGTGAGGTCGCTGGAGCAGGGATTGCGAGTATGTGTCAAGCGCTTCGCGGACAGCACGCAGCAACAAGACGAAGTTTTGCGCTTCGGTATCATCTTGAGGATACTCCCAGTCGATGTCCAAGCCATCGAACCCAAGATCCGATAGCAATCCAACTGCACTGTCTGCGAAGCATTTTCTGCCCTCAGGTGTGGAAGCTGGGTTGCTAAAATTAGGCGAGTACTTAGATCCACCGATACTGAGAAGCGTCTTGAGTTTGCGATTGCGCTTCTTGAGAAGAAAAAGTTGCTTGACGCAGCCATATACGTTCGTCCCCGCATCATTCCACGAGTCTGTTGAGAAGTGTTTCTCAATGTCGGCAAATCCGTCAGACAGAGCTACAAGACCAGTGTCTGGATTGACATTGGCAAATGCGTAGAAGACATGGGTAAGCTTATCTGCTGGCAGGTCTTTTGGTTCATGATTACGATCGTAGATTGCCTGCCAACAGTCAGTGGTGACAATCAGGAAAGAGATACAGATCACAACAGATAAGGTGCACAAACCCAGTTGACGAAATACACCGCTGAGCGAAAGCCAAAGCCGCTTGCTGTCTCATTATATGTTTCCGTTTCAACAAGACTTGTGTCATTCAGGCATGAGCAAGTTGTATTATCCTTAACGAGCACAAATCAGCGTCATAGACGTGTATATCCTGACTGCTTGACCTACGGAATTCAAGGTCGATGAAGCATTGCTGACCTTACTACCAACGACGCTCTTGGTCAATAAAGACCATCTCGGAAGCTTCTGATTCTGCTGTGGGATTGAATGACCGAATTTTGCTATAGTCAATGTATCAGTCGATATCGCAGACGTAAGATGCTGGACTGAAGCCAGGAAGGTTTGAAGCAGTATAAAAGAGCGCAACTCCATTTTCCAAGATTAGGACGATGTCTAACAGAATAGAAGTTGAGTATTACATGTAGGTATCATCGTCAGCTTAAATATGTGGAGATGACTTACTCGTAATGTCGTGTAATCTGAAGTTGTCACGCTGAATCAATTCGTTACCGTGGACAATCAAATGAGCTACAAGGCAGTCATCAACTTTACATCATGATCATGACGCAGTACTCAAGAGCTCATCTGTCAAGACCTATACAATGAAACCATTGCCAGCTAAGCAACGAAAGCCTAAGTCTAGAGAGCAATCGGGTCATTGCGATGCATTATACAGAAACACACAAGACGATAACCACGCTTGAGACATCACTGAAGTTACAGCCTATGACTATATGAATCTGTCCATAGATCCGTTAGCGTCGTGCGATCAGCAAAGTGCCGCTGCGAGTGTTGCCAGTGTGTCCCCTTACAGCATTTCCATCTCCTTCGAAGAACACAAGGCAAATGCAAAGAACGTCTTGACAGATGCGCAGGTGTTGTGCATAAAAGCTGGTGTTACGGTGAGCATTCGCTACGTGCTAGAAGAGGACGTGTCGAAGCTATGGTCCTCAAGGTGAATCATCATAGTACGAAAGCAGCTCTGCTTTGAGATGACACCGGCGGTAGCATTTTAGGAGAGCTAACAGGCGTGATACCACATAGACTCTGGTCGCTTTGATAATGCCCTGATCGCTTTGAGCATAAGCGCAAGCGCTGGAGAGGGGCCGAGCTGAGTGTCCAGACCGCGCTCTCTAGCAGAGAGCCTGGTCGCTAAGGGCGCAGCGATCGTACAGTGAGGATGGCGGATGGTCGACGCAAGAAGTTCAGCAAAGGAGAGTTTGCATCACTAAAAGCTCACGATAGGAATACACGCAGTGACCAACATGGGGGCTGATTCCAACGGGAGTGAACCGTCACTGTCCCTACGAGCAAGTCTAGCTGTGTTATCCTTTCTAGTGCGGGCGAACGCCCATGACAGACTCTGTGCTACCATGATTAGCCTGAGGCCTTGTCCACGCGCTGGGACCAGGGTTAACTATACCGACCAGACGATGATGCATGGCTGGCATCTTGCCGATCTAACCTTCAATGGTTTGAGAGGACGAACTCGTTCACGAAGTGGACAGAACCCTGTTTTACTGCTCTATCTTCTTCCTAGCTAAACAACGAGGTCAATTCTATCGCGCCAGCTCTTCAAGCTGATTTACATGATGGCCTTAGCTTGTGTCTTGTGCTGTCCATCCTTAAGCCTACCTCTCGCCCATCAGAGTTGACTTGGAAACATTCATCAACTTAGAAGGGTTGACGATTTGATCAATGAAGACAGCAGTGATGAATATCCACAACAAAACTGTCTGCACTCCGCAGTAGACTATCTGATCATGGCAAGCGCACATTGTCGCTCCTCCAAAAATTGTTGTTTGATTGAACGCTCATAAATTTTTGATCTGACATGTCTAATCGATAACATGGAACATGACAAGATATTGAACCGCCTCGCTGACTTTCATATAATCGCACTGGAAAGGCGGAGTGCCGTAGCCTCAGATCTAGTGGTGCTCACGAGAACCGGCATAGCTGAAGAGATCCGACAACCGTTTGGGCCTATCATATGTATTCCAGCAACATAGTACTTTCTTCTCTTTGATCTTTCTTCCTGTGTGCCAACACACCCCCTTTTCCTCCATGCATGCTCATTTGGACTTGGAGGCACAAAGGCGTTGCGAACACCTCTTGCCAGCAATGTAGTAACTTTTACATATGTCGCAGCGTCTCGTACACTATGGTTGTCTTAGTCTCCAATCATTCGTAGCTGACGGCATACTGTTGACCTACGTTGCCTGGCCTGGAGCTTGCCTGAGGAATATCCTCATCTGTGTAATTGTCGGAGGTGCCATCGGGCCAGGGAGTCTCCTGAGTGATGTCTGGAAGATTTTCAATCTCCATGAGCACCGGTGCGCTTGATGTCCGGCGTGTGGGCGTTATGGAGGGCATTTTGAAAGTAGAGGAGGGACAGTGGCTCAACGAAACCTGTTCTCACGGCTCAAGGCAAGTCTCACAGATTGCTTTGGCCAACGGAGGCGTCACGTGTCGCTGCAGCTCAACAAAAGTGAAACGTTTGTCTTGACATTATGGTGGTTACACATGCAGACATTGGTCTGGCGTTGGTACCCAACATCTTCGTCTACTGTATATCTATTGGGTGCTGTTTGGTCTATCAGTATCAGAGTCACCTTAGGATCAATTATATGGCGAGATTGTTGGCTCTAGAGGTTACATCTACCCCTGGATACTAGATTCGCGTATCTTAGGGAAGACAGGACATCAGCAGACTGCTGCTGCGAAGGTAGCAAGAGTCATTATGAATTCTCTCATTGGAGGCACTGTTTCTTGCAATATTCTGGTGATAACACAAACAAATGTCTCTTTATGGATGGAAGCAAGAACTCCAGTGCCTTCACCGATACAAATCCCATATATTCGATGTATTTTTACCCTGCTTTATGTTATTTTCCAACATCTAACATTGTTATGTTACAGGTAATATAAGCAGGTTTTTGCTTATCCGCTTTTATGACGGCGCGGCTCTCTCAACTGATGTGCTACCTACATACACCTGCAAGAAACCTGCCATGCTAAATTTTGAAGCGAGGCTACTGTTAAAGAGAGGTTCCGCTTGCTGCGACTGGGACTCAATCCAGGCATCTTACCTAAATACTGTTTTTCTTGTTCGCCCTAGCATCTCACGATAGGCCTAAGCAATCGACCTTGGGTTCTTAACCCACACTCTTCGTCTAGGATCAATACATCGACAATGGACTTGCCATGCCTCTAGTAGTCAGGCGGAACTATAGGAAGCCAGCCTTGGTGGGGTCTCAAAGAGAAGATTCGATGGAAGACCTCGGGGAACAAGCAGCAATCATGGAGGTAGAAAAGCACCTTGAATGCAGTGCAGTCTGAAGATGGGTTGCTGACTCCACTTTCACTGCCAGGTCAGGACTTTACCAGATGTGAGCCGTATTGGCGACAACCGACAAGAGATACGCTGGACCATGCGCCCTTCCCTCGTGGATTTCCTGTTAGAGGCTCACCAATGCTTTGACCTGCTCCCTGAAACTATCTTCCTGGCTGTCAACCTTCTTGATCGCTACTGTACTAGGAAAATCATCTACCTGAGGCATTATCAACTTCTTGGTTGCGCATCATTATTGGTCGCTGCAAAATATCTTGACAACAAGAAGCGTGTTCCTACAGTCCGCGAGCTGACTTGTTTGTGCAAATACTGCTATAGCGAGCGAATGATCATAGAGATGGAGAAGACTTTACTCGATACGCTGGATTGGGTAGTCGGTTACCCTTCGATCATCATCTTCATGGACCTAGAGCTAATGGAGGCCAAACATGGAAAGGAGCTTCGGGATATGGTGCTTTACATTCTCGAGTCAACGCTCTACTGGCAGGATTTCGTCTCTGTTCTCCCGTCGATGCTAGCTGCATCAGCAGTGGCATTTGCGAAAAACGCTCTTGACTTGGAGGTGCTTAACGACAATCTAAGATCTTCGTGTAGATCTGTGATTTTCCACAACCTCCGAGTTCGTCTAAATTCCCCTTCAACGATCCTCCTAGGCAAATATGCACGTCCCTGTTCATCTTTCGTAGCTCTAAAGCTGCAGCACTTCCTAGATCACGATAGGCTAGGAAAAGACAAGACAGGAGCCTAGGTCCTAGATGTGGGAAATAGAGAGGCATGTTTTAGTGTTGCAGATGCAGGCAGTGAAGCCTTTAGGCATAGTAGAGTTATCAGGAGATCGTCAATCTCTTTTGCAAGCAGACTATCTGGACTCTTGAGTTAGATCATGGGAATGGCAAGACAAAAATTCAATCACCTTAGTTTTTCTGTTGTACCTTTACTCAATGCATAGCATAGTGTCTTCTAGGATTCATCCTTACTACTAAATTACAAGTATACCACCACTTATAACGAATACCGAGACCAACTTCATGACCATACTAGCCACGTGTCTAATCTGCTGTAGACTCATTACAGCTTACTTGCAACCTGGCGCTAGGTCCTACTATATCAGCACCTTCTTCACCCCGCGCACTGTCTTAGGGATGCTGTAACTCATTTGCTATATAAGCTTACTGTTGTAGCTTACTGTCTGTTGCCTAAAGACTATAAACTTAAAGGGCCAATTGAACGAAACACTACGATCTCTCTTGACATTGCATCGTTGAACCTCGTCCATCACTGGGTCTAATAGACTATATCTCCTCTGCTTGGCCCTTTTGGTAGTATTACACATCTCAACATAGAATCATGCAGTCCCATATGTTTGGATCCTCCATCTACTAAGCTCCTCTATACATGGAGACTCTAATGCATTGCATTCTAGATTTGATCTAGATTTACTTGTCATGGGCTTTTTAGGCATTGTTGTGACAAGAATGCCTCTTGTCTTATGCAAATTGACTCCTAAGGAAGTATTATTGTCTTTCTATTACACTAACATCTATATGGCAGGAACATCCTATAGCTATGTATAAAGAACACAGTTGTATCTTTGCTACTTATGGAAAGTTGACTGTCTAGAGTATAGTAAGAACTAAAGTGGTCTAGGAGAGTCGTTATCGCATTTTTGCCTTGTTTAATTCATCTATATATCCATGCTGCCTAAGCTACTACTGGCACATAAGTAGGAAACGATTACAAGTAAGAAAAGCATTGGCCTCAGTACTATTCTTAACCTAATCAAATGTCTCAAAGGAGGGAACTTCTTATAGGTAACTTATAGTTATTGTTTGAAGTGATGTTAACCTCTACTAAATATAGATAGGTACTAGAAATTACTTGAATTGAAGTCATATATATATTCTAGTAGATATTATAGAGTCATCTACTTGTTTAGTAATAGTAAATACCTTATTATTAAGCATACTATATAGACATTATGATACAGTATCTCTAGCTTTTATAGTTCGTATACACTATAGCTACTAAGAATTCCATCTGCCTCTTCTATATAGATCACTACCATCTAAACTTGCCTAAGTAGGCATTAAAGGCATTATAATAGTCAAAGGATATCTAATCACAGCTCTTAAGATATTCATCAATACCTAGAGAGCTTTTACGCCGCGTTTGGTTCCATCTCAAAAATGGACGGTAAAGCATGGATTTGACGGTGGAGTGGCAGCTAGCTAGCAGTGACTCAGTACTTGACAGTCGAAAGGGCTATTCGGTTCGTAAAGGAGGCGGCGCTCGGTGAAGGCTATACGTGATTTTTGAAATAGTATAGAGAAACACACGTATAGCAGAAATACGGACGTGGCACGCACCAAGACGTACCAATTTACTATAGTATGTAACGTTTTGAGGCCAGTATTAGCTATACACTACTTCTCCACTTCTTCCTTATCATTTAAGAGCATCGATACAACAACCATGACCTAAAGGGTCACGTAGCTATAGCACTCGCGCTTCTTCGCAGCCATGATTTTACGGAATTCACGTTCAGAAATGGCGACCTTAGGTTCCGCAAAGCAGACAGAGCGAAAACGTGTTTTCACGCTAAAAACGCCACATTCTAAACATTTTCCATCTACCATGGTAAAGCTTACAAAACAGAGAAATCGACCGAATGCTCGCTCTGTTCTGGCTTCCGTTTTGAAAGTCTCCATTTTGAAGCCAAAACGGAGGCTCGAGACAGAGGAACCGAACACAGCTTAGCTATGTTGTCAAGCGCCATTCATGGCACAGCACATTGCTCACTCACCACTATAGACATGCTTGTACAATGGACAAGCTGAGTAATGAGCTGTAATTTTCCAGCTTTGATTATTCCCTGTCATCTTTCTAGCCTGGCAAAGATGCAATTGGTGCGCAGAGCCAGATTCTTCATTCTACATTGAGGAGATATCATTGCACAATCGTGGGGTAAGCAGTCTGTAAGGGCACGAGCTTCAGCTCAAGAACTAAGAGCTCTGTAATTGCGTTATGTTAGGCTTTGTCTAGATATGCACGTGCTTGTCTTAGGTTATATAGTCTACTTCTTTTTAAAGTAGCCAGTGGGCTATTGGTTCACACCAACTATTGCTCCCTTCATATTAGCGACTTTGCTCTTTCTGGTATTATTACTGGTGTTTAGTAGTATAGATCATTGACAGTAGTAGACTCTACTGGCCACCTTAATTGAAGTAGACTGTATATACTATTTATATAAGATTACCTGATTCTTATAGTAATTCTTGCTTTTTCTTTTTCTTATCCTTCTATCTTTCTATTTCTTTACCAGATTTACTGGAATGGGAGTACTATACCTTACTGATAGAGCGTGATTACTTATATTTATAGATATAAGGAGGATATAATTACAGGTTAAGGGGAGAGAGAGAGGAAAGTACCCTATAATTACACCCTCCTTATACCTTAAGCTCTATATGGATTTGCCTGTTTTTTAGATCATGTTTAGGTGTGATGTAGCACAGCTTGGCTTCAGTAAAATAGTTAGATAAGAGGGCTTATTAGACACGTTGCGAAGCCTTCTGGCACCTTTCGAGCAGGCACCTCGCCACTACGATACCTTCTGTATCTAGCAGGTGGGGTTTTACGTAGGACACGCTCGGAAGTCGATTTACGACGCGCAGGACTCGCCCTGATTGGTACACCGAGCACAACTACACGTCAGAGATCTGCGCCAGCTCCACCTCCTTCCTTATACAGCGGTGCAAGGCCTTTGGCAACTTCTGCAAAAGAGCGAGGCAACTGCACGAGCCATCTGACGTTAGATTACCATCTCTGGAAGGTGCCAGGGTGGTGCCAGAAGGCTTCGCAACGTGTCTATCTGTCCCTACTTCTATCAATGCCAACCCACTACAAAATTCTACTTTAGGCCATATCTTTAGGTTTCAGCGTGCACTATTATTTAACATATTATATGGGTGTACAGCATCTATGTAGACAGACAGCTTTAGCAGACCTTTAAAGACAGGGCTTGGATGAGAAAATGGATGGCTACGGCGCAAAGCATCTCTTCATGTGCGAACAACAAACAGTCTCCACATTTCGCTGTGGTATCTCGACATCGTGTAGAGAGTTGAGGGCACAATACGACCAAAAGATTACACTTGTAGGTTTGATGAGACTAGAATTTTGCCGATACGTCCATCAATCACGAAGTATGGAACTGTAGACTCATAAGCAGGAGAGGGTGCAGCCAATGGAGAATGCAGGCACAGGCTCAGTAGTTAGTAGAACCGCATGTCGTATGCTGGTAGACTGCCAGTAGCTGTGGCTACAGTATAGTTGGTCCACACCGGATCCTTGTTTGTTTTTTCAAGGTTTGCTTCCTCCAGACCAACAGGAACCTCCATGCCATGTCCTTCCCCTCTTTTGACTTGAAGAATCGTCTGACACCTGCCGAAGATACCCCTTTTTTTGAACTTGTCTCATAGAGATCAAGCTTGTACCAAGTTGTGGTCATGATGTCCGTACCTAGAACGTTGTGAGAAGATGTTGATATCAAACGTTCGTAGCCTGGGACAGAGTGATGGAGAAACGTGACAAGAGAGTTGAGTCAATTCGAATCTGTGGCGTTGACCGCTACTCTGACAGCCTTAGCGATGGCCCCTAGCTTCTAAGGTCTCGAGACCTCGTGAATGCCGATGATTGGTGTTGCGTAGACCATAAGAGAGCCCAAGGAGTTCTCCGCTAGAGGAGGATCGGAACGCAGTCGCGCGTCAACACAGATGGTGTTCTGAGACATTATTTCCTCAGAGACTTGAGCAGCGTCTAGCTGGGTTGCCAGAGCCGAACGCCATACAAGGGCAGTGACTGGGTTTTTAGTGGAGATTCATGTATTTCCAGGCTCTGTGCAGTCGGTTTTGAGTGTATTCGGCGCTTCTGGAGTGAGACGATACACTCTTGTGCGATGTGATTCCTTCGAGCTCAGCATCACGGGTTGCGGAGTGATGAGTTATCCTGGATGTTGGTCGGGTCAGTCTTTATCGTACGTCGGACTAGAGGATGCGAAGTGAGCCTGCTTGTTGAACATGCCGAGAGGCAGAATAGCACGCTGAGGAACTGCATCATCCTCAACGTGCCGGCAATTTCAAGCCCACACTCTGAGCATCGAGCACCGAGTGATAAATGCACAGCACAAGGACAAACCCCCCACCGATCATGGTGGTTCGAGGCTTAAACACTGGTATTCTGTCTCCTGGCTATGGAAACACGTCCCTAGACCAAAGCAGGTCGGGATCGAGCATAGAAAAAAAAGAAGCTTCTCTACTGCAGTTTGGTGTACAACAGCAGAGTTGTAACTGGATAAACTGGACTGGACTGAGCTGGACAGTCTAGTGGTATAGACGGACCGAGGCGAGGGCTTCGACGTGGTGTTATTTGTGGTTGGGCCAAGCTAGAAGGATATCTCGGGGTTTGCTCGGCACACAAGGAAAACTTCCGATTGGCTCTTAGCATGCCAAGATGTCCAGTGGACTGTCTGGTGGACAGTCTGACCCTGTCCAGTCAACTGAACCTCACCATCGAGTCTGGTCCACAGCGTGTCCAGCTGGACTAGTCCACTGGACTGGACTTTTTGTCTGTCTAGTTACATCTATGTACACCAGTCCACGGCTCCGGATGTCCTTCACTATGAGTGACCCGTGATTCCTCTGATAGAGCGAAATCAGTTCTCATTTTATTCCGTGCGCATCAATCATCAAATCTGCAATTAGGAACGGGATCGCCTTCTGATCGGGCACAAGATTCTTCTTTCAAGATGGTGCCGGCCTTGTTCTGATTGTCCAAATCAAAAAAAGAGGCCGAAACGGACCTGACCTCTTGTCATTGACTGCTCAAGGTGAGACAGTCTTAGGATGCTTGCGATTTCACTCTGCCGGACGGCGTTGTCCGCGGTTCCGATACCAGCAGGCACAACAAGTTCACTTTGTGTACCCTGGGAGCTCACATCGGTATTGCTGAGCTGATTGTTTCGATCGAGATGCAGTCAGCTTTTCGTCAGGTCTGCAGGGTGGCGTGAAAGAAGAAAACAAGATCAGTCCAAGCTGGAAAACTTAGGTTCAGAAACCATCAGATCAGGCACCATTTCATTAAGCCGCTGGCACGCTTGGATTCGGTGTCTAGCACAGGCCAGCCATCACTTTCGCCATCGATTTCCGCCGCCATCGAGTGCTTGCTTGATCGTCAGACCAGACTCTCGCTTAGGCCTGCGGCATGGTTTCATGCGATTCGTTTTTTTATGTTTTCTAACCTCTAGGCGTTCGTTTCTTGAGATCGACTGGTTTTTGAGCCGCCAAGACCTCGTAGACACTCGTATAGAAGTGGTGGGGGCCCTTGGAGGTGGTTGAGAAGTCCGAATCCTCACCACCACCCCCCCCCCCCCCCAACATCCTGGCCTTATCATACCACCATCACAAGTCGGATTGCAACAAGGAATGGAGAGAGACATGATTGTATATAGATCTAGCAAGACCCTGATGTTTATCAAAGAGTATCGAGATCTGGTGATGTGGTGACAAGGGATGAGATGGAAGTGTTGGGCTGGCTTTCATGGCTCAAGAAAGCCATGGATACTGGCTCTGATCCACCACTCCCCGAGCCCTCTTAGGAAAGCCGTTGGTACTATGTCATTCCGAGAGGCCATGACAGTGGAGGGAGACTCGGACTGAGAAGCCAAATTGTCTGTAAGTTGAGAGGTAGCCTGTGTGGATTGTGTAGCTGTATCCTCGACTTCTTGAGGATTAGGCCCTTCCTCCGAAAGGGCCTCTTTCTGCTTCTGCAGCTCAAGCTCCTCCTCTTCATCAGCTGAACATGACCACCCCGCCTTGCCACCACCCTTACGACGAAAGAGCCTTGAGTTCATGCTGATGAACACCAGCTTATCTAATCGGTCAATGGCCAGAGCGTTGCGGAAGTCATCTTTGATCAATATCATGGCTGAGAAGGACCTCTCTGATGGCACTGAGCTAGCAGTGGCTGAATAGATTCTGATGGCAAGAGTAGCCACATCCTGAAGGCCTTCCTCACACCGTACAGTCCTCCAGAAATTCAACGGATCATCCAGTAGTCGATCGTCCCATAGCAGCTAGCGGACCCTCGAGAAGGGACCCTCAAAGTTCCGTACTGCTCATCAAGAAGGCGGCCAGCGACCTTATCGCGGTCTGAAGGGGTATAGCCTGGATTGAGAAGCTTGAGAAAACTTGCTGTTGCAGGTTTCGAAGTAGGATCGAAGTCATTGAAGAATAGATCGTCTTCAAAGATGGAAGCAGCACAGGCTTGATGTAAAGCTTCTTTTTCTCCAGGCTTCACCACCCTAAGGAAGCTCTGTAGTTTGTCCCTTGCCTCCTCTTGATGCTGGAATCGATTTTTTTTTTCTTGGAAGGGATAACAACGATCCAGATGAGCTTTTTTTCCGAAAGGCGCCGCCAGAGAGCTTGAAGTTGCAGTGTTTACAGCTGGATTGGATGAGTTTCTTGCCAGGAGGTGCTTCGCCGTCTTCGAATTGAGCATGTAAATCAAAGTGTCGCTTTCGAGTCATTGTGAAAGAGGCCAGGGGCGCGAGGAGCTAGAGGTTAACTGGCCGCGGCGAGCCATGGGGCTAAGGACTGGTACTGTATAGGTGGTGGTCCGTGAGAAGGAAGGGTTAGAAAGCCCGATCGGCGATAGAACCAGCAGGTACAAAAACGCTTATTCTATAGAAACCGATTGATTCTGAAAGATACCAAAAAAACGCAAGCGAGACTCTCGCTTGTCATTTAGCATTTGGCTTTCCTAGGTACAGCAAAGCATCAAAACTTTCCAAACATTATTGGTATGGCTCCATTGGTCATTGCCGCACTGAAGTTGATCTCTATTCTAACCATTGCTGGAGGGAACTGGCTTTAGCCGCTAGAGTCGTGGAGATCGTATAGATGTAACGCACTCTTTCCAATCAATCAACCTGCCGAGCTATCATGCAAAATCTCGTCAAAGGCTCGGTTTTCTATCACGGGCGTGTCGGATCCCGTTCATCTCAATTTCTACGCCGCGTAAGATGTGGCGGTATGCAAGCATAATACGACACTCTTACGTAGACAAAAAAGAGGCGTGCTGTGATCGGCTACACTGCTATCTGTGCCGCAGTGGAAGCATTCGATCTCTATGAATGTGGCAGAGAAAATGTGACGACCTGGCACGTGGTAGTTGATAGCCTTGAATTGACTAAGTATAATTGAAGTCAGGATAAAAAATTGACTCATACCAACAGCTGGCATAGGGCACTATCTTTGTGTGTAAGATCGGTGGGATTATGATACGCTGTGCGTGTTAAAGTGGTCGAAATCTACGTTTTCACGCTATAATTATTGTCGTACGTTGTCGCTTGCCGTCAGACCAAAAGGGGGGACCCGCACCTTCTGGTGGCATAATTTCTGGTTATAATTTAACATACGTGACCGCAGAGCACGAAGAACAGGCGCGCCTGTGCAGCGCAGTTAATCACTCTCCGCACCTCCGGTCAAATTTCTCTACAAGCGATATGTGGATCGCGGCTCGCTGCTCCGGATCGGCAGACCATTGACTAGATGACCGTGACATTAGTGGCTAGCGCGCACTCAAAACTCGACTCCGAAGCACTGCTGGTTTTCCTTCTGTGAACACCCCGCAAAGCAGCAGTACTCCGTACAAGTATCATCTATGCGTTGCTGCTCTCATTCTCGTCGATCAATGGCGGTCCATTGGCGGAGCGCCATTGCTTGTGGTGTGGAGGGCAAAGGCAAGCTCGTCAAGCGTGAGCGAGGGCCTGTGCACCCTTGCGTGGCATGACTCGGCGGACAATCGATCCCCCATGGCGCTAGGCCTGCGTTTTTTTGGTTCTATTCGCTATGAAACGGTTTTATAAAACTACAGTTTATTCATTATATCTTTTTACGTTTTTTAATCTTTCTGTCTTACAGACCACCTCTACACCAGTTTCTTGCCCTATGGCTCGCCGCTGCCAGTTACCTTTAAGCTCCTCGAGTTCCTCGCGCTTTTTACGCCTAATTTTTATTTTTGTTTTATCACTACATTATCAGATTTCGATATTTTTTTGATAAAGATTGAGGCCCTGCTAGATTTATATATAATTATATCTCCCTTTAAATCTGATCAAGATCTAACTAGTAGTTGTAGTATCATAGGGCTGTGAAGTTATGGTGGTTAGGTGGTAAGAATTTGCGCTCTGAATTCACCACCTGGACCCCCCCCCCTCTCAACCACCTATACGAGGGTCTATACGAGATCTTGGTGGTCTGAAAAACCAGGCATTTATAAAAAACAACTGCCAAGAGGTTAAAAAACTTAAAAAACGAACGGGATAAAACCATGCCGCAGGCCTACATTGCGCAACTCGATCTTGTCGTCCCTGTCTGCAGCACTACTGCGGAGACCGATATTGACCACAATCTCGTGCGGCTGTCTTTGATCGATTAGCCGCGCTCAATATACTCGGAGTCTCGGACACTATCAACGTATATTGCTTCGCATATGCGCAAAGGCTTCTTATGGTGCATTGGGTCAGTCATTGGCAAAACATCATTGTGGATCCGCGCTTTGCCGCAACCACAACCAAAAAAGATTTCGAGCACTACCTACTAGCTGTGGTCTAGTCAGAATTGATGTGGAGATGATCCTCCAGTATTATCCGTGTATTTTCGAGATGCGATCGAAATTTACCTTACAGCCTGTCAAGGCGTGTCTTGCTTTCTATGTATCCTTAGATTGGCTACGGGTCAAGGTGCTAGAGACGAGTGCACAATGTCACCACAAATACGCGGGCAAAGCGTAAACTTGTCATCGAATTCCAATCTCAGGGCCAATGGGGCTCAGTCTGCCTCCACCCACACGACCGGCGAGCATTAACAGCGCAATCTCACGTCGGTCTGCGTGGACGGATCATGGACGGTTATGATCGCCAATCGTATATGCTCCCTTGAGCGGCACTTGTTTCGACGTAAAGCACTCCAGACACGATATAACCGTCACTGAGCGTCCAGCTTGGAAACCAGCCTCCAGGGCTCGATCTTACCGAGGATCAACAGGGCACAAACGATGCAGTCGTCGGAACCATGGTCTTCGTTGCCACTTGCGCAGTGGTCCACCGTTTGGCTGTTTGCAAGAAAAAGAGAGCGGCTTTACATCTAGACGACTGGTTGACCATTGCCGCCTTGGTATGTTGCTTCCACCAGACCTGCCTGCTTGCCTATGAAGTGTGCTGATTAGATTCCAGCTCAGCAATTGCAGCTCAGTGGTTTGTACCTTCGTGAGTAAGTCGCACGGCCTCCTAGCTTTGCCTCAGTTCCGTTTCCTGTAACATGGAAGGCGGCCACTTTGGTCTAGGAAGACCTGTATGGGCAGGTTCGCCAGAGTCACTCCGGCACATGGTACAGGTTTCTTAGTCGCTCCTCTCAGATGATGTAAAGTCTGCTGAAGATTAAATGTCAGGCCTTGTATGCGTACCCTTTCTGTTACGCCTTTGGGGCAACCTGCCTTAAGCTCTCCTTCTAACGGACCTAAATAAGAATATTCCGTGTCAATAGCAAAGTGAGGTGCATGTGGATGTGCAAGACCGCTCTCGACAGATGCCCCGTCGTGTGCACTGTCCTTACAATCATTTCCTCGTTCACTCTCTGGTTTCCAATGTTAGGCATTTGCCGACCCATCAGCTTTCTCGGGGATCAACACACCGGCGCGATACAGGGCAGATACCTGCACCATTTGGCGCTGTGGATCTTCGCAGGAGCTTTCAGCGCGCTCCCGGACTTTGTAATCCTCATCGTCCCCATTCCAACGATCTGTTGTCTCTAGATGAACAACTCTAACAAGATTGGGACTTTCGGTATCCTTGCTCTGGGAAGCCTGTAAGTCGATTTCGTTGCGCACGAAAAGTCTTTTTTTGGTGCCTAAACGAAAGCACTGACATCAGCGACCGCAAAGTGTATTAATAGCTAGCACCATGCGTATTATCTATATGGTACGGATGCTGCATACCAAGGATGTGCAATGGGCTCTTGGGCCTGCCACCATATGGACGTGAGTGGAGCCGTCTCTGGGGACCGTTTCGGCTTGCTTGATTGCCATTTTTGAATCAACAGTCAACGACATATGCTCGACACTGGGCCTGCGCGGCCAAACTACCGACCCATCGACCACAGACTACAAACACCGCACGAGAACATTCGGGACAGGCCGACAGCACGATATCTCTGGTGCTTTGGACTGTAGTAAGCTGAATGACGAGGAAGAGGAGGAGTTTTCTCTCGTAGTCGTAGAAGAAAGCGGCATCACGACCTCGATGGTAGTTACCCACAGTGTGGTCATTGATCAAGCGTGTTGAGCAAGCAAGCACTGGGTCCCATTTCGATCGAGCGATCGAGCACTGGATTGTCTGATAGTCGAGAGATATCATGATAATGCCAAGGGACAGGGTCATACCTCTTGCATCAAATAAGAAGGATTCAGCCAAGGCTTCCTCAAGGTGTTTCTAGCTCCAACTTTACAGTCAATGTCAAAATAGGTGCGAAACAGCTGCAAATCTTGCCTCTGCCTGCTTTGTGTTGCGCACGTAAAACGCGCAACCTTTGAAAATTAAAACTTGTTTAATACAACAGCGCCTCTATTATAAATAAGGTGGAATATAATTATAAGATAATAATTGTATATATTATCTTTTTATTAAAAAACATTCACAATTTTTAGAGTTTATTAAATATTTCTTCTCTGAAAATAAATAAAAAATTCAGATTCACAGCTTACAGTATACATATCTCTGCATAGAATTTTAAAACTGTGAAAAGTTTTTTTTTTTGTTAAAAATTTATATAATTGTAGATTTTTTCGATTTTCTTCTATAATACTAGTTAAATGAGTTTTGTATTATCTATCTACACTATACGCTTCAGATTCGACAAGCGTGCCATCGTGTTATACCGATTTGAAATTTTGGACGTCGTACGTTTTGCGTGCGCAACACAAAGCGGGCAGGGGCAAGATTCGCAGCTGTTTCGCACCTATTTTGACATTGACTGTATCGCTACCACTACGCGCCTACAGCAGCAACTGGTCACTATTACCCACTCACCCACTGCTTCTCTAACCCTTAGGGGACCTCGTAGAGACGACAGAGTGCCTCCCGAGCGTGGCTTCAAGCAGGCCTTATACAGCTATAAACCCCTAATAACTCATGAGAATCATGAGAATCACGAGAGCAAGCAATTGAGCAGGTAGAATTAGGTGATCAATTGAGCAGAGGCCTGTAATCATTTATTATCAATCATTGACCACACTGAGTTGCCCAAAACCTTCATCTAGCAGTAGGGAGGATAAAGAGAAGGGAGTCATTGAGGTTCACACGAGTATCACTATCCATCATGATCCACTAAGCAAGGTGTGAGGTGTTCGTCTATACTGCACGTTAGCTATCATAGGTACAGTCGTGCGACCGCACGCTTGCCCATTCGCATCTCTTTTTTCTTTTTTTTTTTTTTTTTTTTAGAAGGGCAGGATGGAGCAGTAAGGGAAGTTTATTGCAAAAAGCGACAGCATTTAAATTGGGTCTAGAACAAGTCTTTACCCCATTTGATGATTGTGCGGTTGTAAACAGCATTCAGAAATAGCGTTCATCCCAATCATGACTGCATAAGATGCAACCAGGAGGAATATCAAACCTTAGTTCTTGATTTTTCTCACTCATCGATTTTCACCTTAAGATCTCTCCAAAAAGTCATCCACACTTCTATAATGATTTGCTGTGATTCTAGATGTTAACTCAGTTGGCGGTGCGGTAAGAGCTTTGAGGATATTTGTCCACACTTTTACGATGATTACCAAAACTAGCGGGATCTTCTGTTCGCCATTCACTGCTTCTAATCTGATTTCTTCTTGTCATCCCGGCTGCAAATCATGTGATACACAAGCAAACATCAACATGTAAGACATCTTCAAGCGAAAACAAGTCCTTCATCACTCTAAGAGAGTCTATGTGATGGCTCATGGCCGGCCGGTTTAGGGGTCGCATTCGCAATGCGGACCCTACTGCATGCCCGTGTCTTAGACACACTATATGTTCATTAATGCAAGAGTGCATGTATTCCTTGCATCTAAGCTATATGGTATCTGACTGTGGCTAATCTTGTCAACCCTTTAAGCGTTTGGTAAGGTATCATCTCTGCGTGACGGAGAGATCTCGTTAAACGTCTAGTCTAATGAGAGATAGTGGCCTTAATGCTCAATTCATACTACCGCTTAGCCAGTGCGTGGATGATTGATCTTCTGATTGATTACATCATTTATAGCTTTCTGGTTGAAGCCTTTCAAGCCCATATTGCTTGACCGCATGAAGCCTAGAGACAAGGACAGTAACGAGTCGCCGAACGGTGAGGTCAGGCCAGAGCGCCGAGAACTATAATCACCAGTGAAGTAGTCTAAGCGTCTATCTCACAATTGCTGATTGTAGGAAGACAATGATTGTGTTCCATATCTAGGGTATCAGTTGTAGCGCATAACCCTTTCTGTTCCAACTATCAAAAGTGTTTATGAACATGCTTTATAGTATGAACATCATCATGTTCAAGTATAGTGCTGTTTTTAGGACTGAAATCAGCATGATCAATCTAGACCAGGGAAGGGACGCATGGACTGCAGAACCTTCTCCACAGCTTCTATACTGGCGCTCAAGCAAAGAGTTCAAGTCGAAATTTCTAATTCTGGATCATGTTAAAAGACTGTCACGCTGTATTAAGGGATCTTTGTTGTTGTGAGTTTATATTGAAAGTAGACTTGACTGTTAGACAGTGGCACGATGAGAAGTTTGTTGAGAATGTCTAACGATGTGATCTCTTATAGGTGATGTCATGTTTATTGAAGACAAAAGCTATGTATCTAATTATAAGGAGATGTGCCTCAGAAAGATAGCAATGTGTCAGCTTTAGATGACTTTATCATTATAAGATCCATGGCTGACAACAACATATGTTGATGGGGATTCCTTTAATTCCTCTATCTATATCTCTTGCTTCTGTGTCCTCTCTCCCGAATCTCTCATGGAGAGACTACCGCTTGAAATTCTATACTCAATATTCGAACACCTTACATTAGATGATGTAGGGACAGTGAGTCTGCTGTCATCCGCCTACGAAGCGGCTACGAGACGCTTCCTCGGCGTCAGCATCTTTAGTAATCTCCAAGTACCATTTACTCAAGAAGGACTGAGACGCTTGCTTCGACTTAGCCAATGTAGTCGCCTTCTCAGTGTTATGGAATCAATCATCATTAAGTTGAATCAACCCCCCCTCTACTACCTGCACAAATTAAGTCATTCGGAATACATAGCCCTGTACAGAAGCTTCAAGCCACAATCACTCTTACCCGGATCTAGAGAGCATGAGCAGAAACTTCGTGCGTGGGTAGAACACAGAAGATTCTGCCTTAGCCAAGAACAACTCCTAGAGAATCACACTGGCTTTCGTGAAATAGTTCAGATCTTTGAGAACTTCAAGGCTGCTAACCTCAGCCCCAAGTTCGAGTACCATGAGCTGTCGTTTGATAGGATCCAAGCGAAGTTTATAGGTCTGGTTTACCTGTTGAAGAAAGCTGGAATCACGCCTATACCACAGCATGAACTCATCTCGATTATGTTGAGTTGTGCTCGTGAACAAGCACAAGAGGGGTTTACATATGAGAGGGTTAAGCTCAAGGCAAAGGAAATCACTTCGGACAAACTATTCCATCAAAACTCTCTTCTATTGTGAGATGAGCCATCATTTCGACGTCTAAGCCCGACTACCAAAGATTGTGCCAGGGCTTTTGCGGCAGTTTGACTCGCGAGCCATTTCTTTTTCCTTTTTCCTGAGTATTTTACCTCGCCATTGACCTTGGCGGCCAACGAAGGCTCTCCATAGGCTTTCAAAATTCCATTTGAGTTCCTGTGTAGCTGAAACAGAAGCTATGCTCGAAAACACTCGTGTCATGAGATTGTCCCTTGAGACCGCTCAAAGATAAAGGTCAGCACTTCTCTGCAATGAGAAATTACCCTTCATGTGAGAAAGGTAAATGACTACTACGGCTCAATGACTTGAAATATGACACTTTCTGACAAGGCCTAGTGGAGTCACTGTCTAGGAAAGAATTTCTTGGTAAAGTTGTTGCTCTATGATTTGTGTATCCATTACTATTGCAGGGTAATATACCATCTCCTCTAAAGGCACCTGTGCTTATATCTAAGTGATTAAAAACAATGCAACAAGCAGACTGTCTGTGTAGCCTCCTTGAATCAAGTCGCACTCATAAGGCTTAGAGTTCACAACTCTAGATAATCACCTGCTTAAGCAGGTCAAGGTCTCAATTCTGATGCATAGCATATGTGAGATGGAATCGCATATGCTTCACCAATATCTTCTCCATCTCAACCGCTTACCCTCTGCCCTTGTCATTTCACCTCCCTCTATCCATCTATATTTGAGGCTTTCGGCCGCCAATCAAAAACCGAGCTTGCGCATCTGATTCTCTGCATGTACCAGACGCCTCTAAGACTGGCCTTAGTGTCTTGGAAAGATCTGAAAGCTTTTCAGGCTCTTTGCTAAATCAGCACATTTTTGGTCTAGGCCATCCAGTAGGCTGGCCAGCTGCTGCAAGTAGCCTTATGAAGGGTTGCTTCGACCGAGCAAGATAGCTCGCCATAGCTGGCGTTTGCACTTGGCATGATGATCCTAGAAGCGCTAGCAATGATGCTGCATTCTAAATTCTAATACTTTTGTGCCACGTCTTCGTCTACTCCTGTAATACGTTGATAGCAATAACAAAGCTCTAAGTGTCATTTTGAGGTATGGATCTTGTTTCAGACGCGATAGATTGCTATTCAGCAGCAAACGAGTATCCAGTAATCATAATACTAGATGCCACCCTGTCGCTCTTATCGTCCTTGCGTCCTTGTCGTCCTTGCCGCTCTTATCATCATTGTTGTCCCTATCGCTCTTATCGTCCTTGTCGTCCTTCTTTCTCTTATAGTCCTCATATATAGTATCAGAGAGCAAAGTTACAAAATGTAGGCATCTTAACTCTGATTGAGACAAAAGATTATAGGTAAAACCCACTTTTTTTGCGGCGCCTATTGCAGCATACCTGCAGTAACATAAATGGTGATTATTTTACGATTTTATAACATTAGGATTCAAGGGGTTATCTGGTTCATAGTTGCAGCCAACAGTCCTCTCACCCCTAGAGACAAATGCTAGTGGCAAAAAACCAAAGTAAAATGAGCAGCAGGATGATCGGCGCTAGATCAGCATTATATTTAGTCTAGCAGAAGCACCACGTGGTTCATAATGTGGGGCGGGGACCTACAAGGGGGGCACGAGGCAGCGACTAGTCATCGGACCAAGCTCAGTGGCCGACGCTTCCACCACCACACCCTATACAGATCGTTTCTTACGCTTTTCACCACCACCACTTATTATTGCGCCTCTGTATCTCATACGTTAACATAAGGGACGCTTGCGCGTTCCTCTCAGTTAAAAAAAAAAAACACCTTGCACACCTAAAGTCACCCCGATCTGAGTGTACGAAATCTACGTACGTCGGAAACTGCTTAGTCCGATGACTAGTTGCTGCACCGGTGGGGGGTACAATAGAAATGCAATACGAGGGAAACCCAAGTGCTCGGTTATAGACTACCCCCTAAATGGCTTATGTATGCCGTTTCAATATCGACGCTCCATGGAACCCCTGGCGCATGTGTTTAGTAGTCATGCTGGTCTTGGCGATACAGTAGCTTGGCTTGTCTTAAGCTTGACCGCTTGCTTATCAGAATCCCGACAAACCATAGGGAAATGGAGCAAGGAGGACACAGAGCTCGAGTGTGTCTTCAGAAATACCGTACTACTTGGTGTATAAACCCCGAACATGCTCGTCCCCGAGCTAGCGCTGTGTTTCTTGGTTAGGATATGCCACCGTGATCAAGAGTCTCGTATCTTCTTGTAAAAGTCGTTCCTTCTTCATCACAGCGGATGGTAATGTCGTGCCGCCCTGGACAAGAACTGGCTTTTTGCAGCTGCTTGTTCAACGTGTATCCCAGAGCAGAGCTTGAAGACGAAGCATCGAGACTTTCCAGATCGTTGACAGCTTTGTGAACATCAAAGTGTATGTTGACACTGGCTGCCTTGCTTGACCACTTTATGCAAACTTCTTGCGATTGACGGTCTCCGGGTAGGGGATCAGAGATCGCATCAATCAGTTCCGTCCAAGAAACCATTTCCTTGTGCGTCGCAGGTGCAAGGAATCCTGGCCTGGCTCCTTCAGACGGTAGGGGAACGTTTGGTCTGTCGGTTAGACCACGATGTGCTGTAATTTCACTATTCGCCTGTTCATTGTGCTTTGTAGATGTTCTTGGTGGCTGTTGGTTGCCATGTTCCGCTGCCGCACTCATGTTCTCGTCAAGGACCAGCCCTTGTGCAGTTGTGAAGCTTTCGCGACTCTGGGCAGGTAGAGGATGTTGAGGGAAATAAGACATCGCGGTTCCCGTCGAGGGCATACAGCGCGCTGGATACTGCGCATAGCCTGACTGTGTGTAGTCGAGTTGCCACATTGGAGGCAACATTGTATAGGGGTTCGTAGCGACCACGTACTCAGCCGGGTCGCGATTCACATCGAGTTCCATGACAGCGGAACTCTGATTGCATCTTGTGTGTACTGGTAGCCGGTCAGTATTCTACATGTTCAGAGAATAACAGGAGTGTGCATTAGCGGTGGTGGAGCGGCCACAGTCTTTTCACGTACGAGTATCAGTCATCAATGCTGCGCTTTCGTGGCATACGCCGTAGCAGAGATGCTCAAGATAGTGTCGAAAAGTCTCCAAGCCCTTCGAATTTATACACCCCACGCTGTTCCAGAGGCATACCTGGCGTGTCTTCGAGGAAAGTGGCACAGACAGGCAGACGCGGCAGCGTATCCATTCCATCGGTGAATATGAGATTTAGTGTCGCACCAGATCCCATATCCCAAGGCAAGCTGATGCATACTCGACTTGCTATCAGAGACGCAATATACTAACACCCAACACGGCCTTAGTAGACTTTGCGAACATACCGTCGACTTTCAATCACTAGAAAGAAAGCCAAGACTGGTCCCAAGTCTATGGTCGACCCTGGTCTGGCAAATGTCGAGAATTTAGTGTCCCATTCAACCTGAGTGTCCTTGAGGATAGAATCGATCTGTGCGTTCTCACCTGACATTGACAGCTGGCCTACCAACTTTCTGGAATGAGAACAGTGGAGATAATGATGAAGAAAGGGAGGGAAAAGGTAAGAATAAGAAATAAACTAAGATAGCAGGTTAAAGACCTGTATCTAGATCAACACCCTAGAAATCTATCTAGTTAGCTTGTACTAAGTGTGTGCAAATATCTCTCGTTGTGTCTGAATAAATGCTCAACAATGGCATCTGTCTAGGTGATCGGCTAGCTTCTGTCGTCTTGGTGCGCAAGGTTTCCTGGAAATCAGCCCGACCAGTAGATTGCATGGTGGCCTGGAAGAGGAAGGAACACACGCAATAATAACCATCAGATTCCTGATCGCAACCATGTTATGATAGATTAGCTGTTAGATTGGTGGCGTGCAGTGGAGCATAGGATAGACAAATCGATCGACAGCTGTAGTGTCCATGGCAATTGCTCAGATGGCGATCGCCATGGCCCGTGACAAAAAACAGGATTTATCAAATGTCTTGCAACTCCTGGTTCGGTGCCTGCCACAGTGATGACCACAAAACGGTCAAAGCTTTGTGGCTAACATGACTAAAGCAGCGAAGTCACCAAATCTCCAAGCGGCTGAGCAGATTATCAACCATCCACGTGCTTGCTTGTTCCTGCGCCTTTTCGTCGATCTATCTACCACTATCGTGGACTTCTGCACACGCACATGTATTAGTTCCTCGTCAGAAGTCTGCGCATGGCCCTGCACCCCAACCCTAACCACCCCAATGCATTCACTTGCGCCGCACGTAGTCTTGGTGGCGTCTTCACCAAGTTGTGATGTAATGTTTGGGACATGTTATGCTTCGTTTGGGTCAAAATCGTGCAATCAATACTTGATATACCAGCCCTTCGCATCAATACATGCCTTCACTTTGTCCTTTATTGACTCATTCATGCACGCATGGATCTGTTCTTCAGTACCACTGCAAGATTCGCAGTCTGGTTATAGCTCGCATAGCTTCCACTTATGGAGAGACGACATGTGCTCAATGGGGTCGAGAGCCAGTGGCTACGGTGGCGATTTATCGAGTATCTGAATGTGTTGTTGGCGAAGCTATTTGGTGGTTATTCGCGCAGTGTGGATAGCGGCGTTGTCTTGCATAAATAGCCTGTCCTCAAGCCCGATAGATGGAAAGACAAAGCGTAAGGCCTTGATGTAGCTATCAGCAGTACACCCCTGCTTTGCGCGACGCATGTCACGCTTCATGACGATGAGGTCTTCCAAAATTCTCATGGGCACAGATAGCTCCCCATACCGTGGCACGCATGTCCCTGCTCTTATTTGTGGGTATGACCATGGCTTGGTTAAAGGTCTGGCCTGTATGGCGCCATACCCAAGTGGTGCCTTTTGTAGCTCTACGCTCTACTAAACAACCATTAGAAAAGATGACGCGAAACCACATATCGAGAGTCTAATGCTCATGGTTTTTACACCATTATAATCACGGGTCGACAGTCTCTTGTGTTGAGAGATCACGTTGCGTTGAGCGCCAGAATTGAGCCCATACTCCTTGAGAATACGCGCTACGGTTAAAGAGAGTGTTCGAAGGGTAGCTCGCGTAGAAGTGTCGCATACTTCCACTTAGGGTTGTCACCGCAATATCGAAGTAACGTACGAATGTCGCGCTCTGAGAGTGTTTTTGGACGGCTAGATAGAGGCTTGGATTGTTGTTGTTCGCGTTCACCACTGCATTAAATCGTTGTGGCTATGGTTGACTTCGGAAGCCGAGACGTCCTCGAGGTACGTCCGTACGAGGCGCCGGTCCAACTCGTAGCGACGATGGCCGCGCGTTGCATGGGGTAGAGCTCGTGTCCGTGACGACGATTCTGTGAGATTTGTACAGTTGGATTGACCATTTCGGCGGTGTGGTGTGGAAGACGGGTGGTGGAAGCATGTGAAGGTAGAGAAGCGGGGCTGGGAAAAGACTTCTGACGAGGGATTATATGCTAGATAGACCCACATATCTATATCAAGAGAATGACTAGACGGTGAATGCAAGATCTTACGTTTCTAGGGTTAGTCCATTGGAAGATATAGATGCATTTCAGCAGTGTAGACAGGAGTGTTTTACATAACTATTTCGTAACATTCCATAGTCTCTCTACCTGCAGCGCTGTGTATCTGGAGACTTTCTCTAGATACATGTCTTATGAGCTTCCAAAGAGTTGTCGTTATAGGACACAGCTTTCCTTAGGTGATTTTCAAGTAAGCAGGATCTACAAGGTCGTGGTCGGATTCTCTGCGGTCTCGCCTTCTTAGGTCATACACAGTGTCTACTCCTCCACGTAAATTTTCTACACGATTGGCACCTTGTTTCTGCCTGCAAAAAACAAGCTAGTAAGTAGTCGGCTTAGTAAAGATACATAACAGTCTTTTGCTTTAGGATAGGTATTGTCCTAAGCTACTAAGTGGTTGATACAACGAAAATTAGCCTAGATAACGTATCATTGCTATCTAGTATAATAAGAACATAAGACCTTTACTGTGTCCGATTAGTAGGGCCTTGTTTGGGAGTAAGGAAATGCTACTAGTAGACTGGGTAACCTATAAGTAAGGCTAAGTCCTCTAAGACATTTTAGCATTCTGAGCTTTAGTAAATATAAGTGTTAGGGCAGATAGACCTACTCTATATGCCCCTAGGCTCCATTGTATTCACATTCTTGAAATCATATAAGAGCTTCACCCTTAGTCTTATATAATAGTAAAGTATATCAAGACCTTATAATATATTAGACATTATCCTTTAAAGTCTATAGGAAATGACTTACTATATATCATTCTTCTATTACTTAGTTAAAGGTTCTTTTCTGCAAATTTCTAGTATTATCATAGTATCTTGACTATATAGAATTAAATCTAAGATCTTGAAATACTAGTATAGAAGTAATGGTAGACTTAGCTAATTGAAAAGGAAACCATTTAAAATTATACCTGCCTCTATCTACCCGTCTAAAAACTCTAAAGTCCTATACTTTTGTATCTCCACTGATATAATTATAGAGATATCTCTTGAAGCATTAATAGACCAAGTTATAGTCTCTAGTAAATTGACTAAACCAAGAGATAAGAACACTAACCGCGATCTCTTTAGAGTCTATATTTCGGTAGTGCAAAAAAGGTATTTATCCTTCAATTTTACCTCATATCTATAATACAGTATAATCTCGTCGATATAGGAAACTTTCTTAAGTACCAGATTACATCGAGAAAGTTGACCTTATGTCCACTTGCTTGGACTTGGACAATGTGCTTATATCTGATCCGCATAGGCTGTCTGCCAAACGTCCCTGATGTAAGCAGCGGCAGTGTAAGCGCAGGAAACCAGATCCGAAGGTCATCTAATAGGTCCAACCAGGCGTTGTATGGGAGCATTTCCGCCTTGCTAGCTCTCGGAAGTTGTACAAGGAGCTGTGCTTTTCGTTTTGCTTTGCTTAATTTGTCCAGAATCTTGGTAGCTAATGCCGAGAATCGTGCCTGGCGCCTTGAGCCTTTGCCGAGCTTTTCACGAGGCAGAAGCTTGAGTTGTACATTAACCCTCAGGTTATTGTTTCGAGAAGCCCTAATGCGTGGGAGTCGTCGCCATCGTTCCGCTTTGATCCAGTGTCGACGGTGTTGAAGGTTTCTAGAAACAAGCAACTCCAAAGAATATGCATTATATCCTTCATCTACCATCATTTTGGGCTATTTGACTGATGTCCCTAGTTGGTAGTGCGAAAGAGAACATATAAACTAGAATCTGCATCAAGGTTGCCATAAAAATGACTGTAGTTTGGAGAAAAACGCACTTCTTTATAGAGATTACTGTAAGACCCATATGATTGAACTGAAACTTTACATACAGTGTCCTTAGTTCAAGCATCATCTAGCAATAGTGTCATTATGGTTTTCAGGATTGCTTGATACTAGATGAGCCCGTCCAAAGATTTTGTAAATTACAGTATTAAATACAAATTAACAGCTAAACAGATGCTTGATAAATAAATACAGTACATGCTAGAGGTAGAGCCTTTTAGAATGACTAGATAGAGCTAATTGTCCTGATTGAGTAAAAATTATATTGTAGATGTGCCATCTACTATAAGTCTTGTAATTATATTATAGAATTTATTTATATCTATTACTTATAGTAGTATAGTAATGTCCTTAATAATAGTATCTATATATTATTCTCCTGGCGCAGCTTTAAATTCTCTAAGCAGCCTTGGAAATCTGCTTGAAAACTATATAAGGTAAGCACTAAGTGGTTTACTTAGCCTGCATCTGGATGCGTCTAGATAGGCTTGTAAGCTCTCAGTCTTCAATGGATTCGGCTCGGTTAGCTGCCTACACAAAACCAAGTTCTATATGGAATACAGCTTTATCAATAGACATGCTAGTACAATGGAAAAAATATTGTTGGCCTTAAGAGCTATATGAATAAGGTCAATTTTCTTTTTCTACTAGGACTTTAGTAAATGATTGAGGTGATGATTAGGATTTTACATTCTTGATAGAATAGCATAGAATAGATTTATAGAGATATGTATATTTTTCTTACCTATCATACTACTCTATAGTTGAAAAGTAGAGATGAAAAGCTAGCCCTAGCTCTATATCTAGATTTAAATAGCTAGACTCTAGTTTAAATATTGATGTTAATTTTTTCTGCATCGAAACACATCCTCTAATGATAGAACTAACAAGAACATCTAGCTGTGTAATTATAGTTCATATAGTAACACTTCCATCAATTAGAGACCCTAAGTACAAGTCCAAGCAAGTGTAATTAGACAGTCTAGGCTTACTCAATGAATAGATTACCATGAGCTTTTGCCCTCTATAAGAGCTATAATGGAAAGGCTTTGGTTATAGTAAAAAGGGAAATTTAATTCTGGATCAAGTATACTCTGGATCACTGCAGAAAACAGATAGTAATAGCTCCTAATAGCATCTAAGCCTGCTACTGAGCTACAAATCTAAGCTTTATTACACGTCAATGGATAGTATCTGTTGCTGTTATAAGTCTCTTAGGTTTAGTTGGAAGGGTCAAAGTACTAAATATAGTAGAACAAAAACTTGCAGTAGGATCTACTAGATAGGACATAAGGGAAAAGTTACAGAAAGACTACTCCATGAATTGCAGATGACGTAACGTGAAAATTGATACCAAACAAGATGCCTTCTATATTAGTACAGGAGTTCCTAGTAGATATTATCTCAAGCTACATTTTATGTAATTACGATGCTTGATGCCTTTGAATGATCTTTACAGACTATGACATTGCATGCATAATGTCAGTCATATATAGGCATAAAGCGCGAGTGGGTAAGATCTCGGCACCAAGTGCGTTGTTCGATCACGTCAATACTACTATGTAGGTATAGGCTGTAGAGAAAAACTTATGCGATACTTCAAGCAAAAGCAATTGGTCCCGCGCTATGCTAAGTCACCTGTGCTTGACAAATAAGTTAATCTCTATTCATAGACTATGAGTAATAAGTCATGACACACTACTATAACTAGCACTTCCTTCCCTGGCCTGTAAGATGGACAGAAAAGAAGGGAGTACAGTTATCTGGAAGAAAGTAGTACGCCAGAATGTATGGACTACCAACCATTCCAGAGGTCGCGCAGTTCCAAACGGGCTCCCAGAAAACTACACTTACCGAAGACGGTTCCCAAGACTTCCTTCCCCTACATTATGGCATATTTGACCACACCAGTCTAAGAGAACGAGCCAATTCGCTCCACAATGACTTGATATTGCTCCGATCAACTATAAGTTTCATCGCTTCGGAATTTACGCCCTCCCTGTCACAATCCAAGTACAGGCTTGCTGAAACTCTTTTTGACAAGTGGCTCGGAAAGGTCATGGATGGCAAATGGTTGAAACCTAATGGAACAGAGGATCTGATCAAAGACTTGTCTACAGCGCTCAATCTTACCTACCATGAAACACCCATTTCCTGCTCCATCCTACAGTACAAGGAAATGTTTGACGGCCGAGATTTTAGGGACATTATTGAAACGTCATTTCAAATAGCAGAGGAGGCGAAGAATCGGTTGTGTGAAGCACATAACTACCTCATCCAATGCCTGACTATCCCGAAGTACCATCCACCAGATTATGCCCTAGACTGCCCTTGCTTTGACCTACTAGACACGCTCCAGCACTTAGAAGCTGGATCCATTTCAAGCCTTGGAGACCTTAGCGCAGTAGGCAGATTCATAAGTCACGCGATCTTAATGGACATTAAGCGTGAAAAGGTGGAGGAGATATCTTCAAGACAGTTTGATGAAACAGATGCACAGCTGCGTAAGATATCCGAGGAGGTTCAAAGATTAGAAACACGAAGAGGGGCAATCGAACTAGCAGGATCGACCTATAGCCTCATCCTTGACAAGATCAGGGTGAAATTGGAGTATTTGGATGTCGAGGTAGAGAGATTAAGATTAGAAAGAGAGATCATAATCAAGAACCTCTTGTACGGTTCTGGGCAGAATCTCGAGCAGCTCAAAAACGCATTTGGTCTTCTATAGATTAGAAATCATGCTGTAGGAAGATCCAAGGGAACAATTGCAGCAGATTAGAATATTATCTCTTGTTCATCTATACTCCCTACAGACACAGACCTATGTGTATAATCAGTTATATAGGAAACTTTATCTGTCATCTATACTTGTCTGGCAATAGTGCATAAAAGCTAAGGCCAACTAGTGATCATAATAAGACAGGAAAAGGCATTTTCATTATTATTATTAGCTCATGTCTTTTATATATAGGGTATAGATTTAAGGGAGAGTATAATTACAGGTTACTCCACCTCTAGTATCAATTCTATCTTGACTATTCTGGCAGTATCTATACCATCTAGACTTAGAGTGCGCTATTATTCTCTATTAAATAATAGGTGATTAATGTCTAATCCCTTTTAGAATTTTCTGTGCATGGGTTATATAGCTACCCCAGGTAGCTTAAACAAATGATTAAGTAAACCACATCTGTAATTCAAGTATGAATTACTTCTAAAATGGCTTTAGAAGTACCTCTAGTAAATACTTAAAGTGACAGGATGAACCTAAAGGGGCTAGTAATAGTGTTAGACTTCGGTTCTTTAGTGCTGCATCTTCATCTGATACTATGATACATCATTAGTAGTAGTTAAAGCTCTAAGCCTCATTCCTAAATTAGTTTTAATGGCCTCTATTCTAAGTGTGTATCTATAGTTCCAAATTGAGGGAAAGGAGATCAGAGAGGAGAGAGGGAAAGGAAAAAGGAGAGTTATATTTAGAATAGTACCTTATAATTTCTAAGGTAACATCAAAAAGTGTTAAGCAGCTGTAGTCTCATAGCATGTTCTAGGTACATTAAGTGGCAGGCCACCAATAGACCTTAGCCCAGTTAAGAAACTCTCTTAAACGTCATTAGTTATAGTACTTTGAGGTTCCATATGTCCAATTAGTATCCTCTATTCAAATGTCGTACTGTAAGACCTGAAGCCAACCTTATCGATCCTGCGAGCTGGCCTTGTCACTACGCAGTATCACTTTTCAGTGCTACCCTTGGTACCACACCCGGTCCTCAAAAGTCAGTCCGCATCTTATTGACTGTGTTACGTTAACCGGTACTATGGTCCCTACTAGGATCTTCCACACGTCTCTTGGTCGAGGGGTTGTGTTGGGATACACTTGGCTTATGACCTCGTGACACAATCTGTCCGAGACAACATCAAGCCGTGGTCCACAATCTCTGTCGAGGTATGTTGCATGCAGGCCTAGGGCATCTGGGCCTGGGAGGACAATGTCGAGAGCAGGCGTCAAATGCTCTCGAGTGCTCGTTATTGCCATGAAAAGCAACCGTAAAGATCTCAGTATAGCTGTCCAAGAGATTGCTGTTTGCTTACCTACACTGTCTCCTAGACTGATGAGCGTCGAGACTACATTCGGCGTTTCAGTGCTCATTTGACAAGTTCCAGCCCAGAGGCCCGCCCTGGGACACTCTTGCATCTTCCAGAGATACTTTAGGTTCACCTCGAACAGAGTGGAGTCCCTGTGAGTGGCCTCCAGCCTCAAGGCGCTGCCTTCCGCTTTACCTCGAACTTGGGCTTTTTCTACGGAGTAGGTACTAGTCATGACCTCTCTCGGCAGATGTGTCGTACATGAGTCGGGTAGGGAGATATCTAGAATGACGCTTAGTATCCGATCGGCATCTTGCAGAGGAGCTCCTACTCAATCTTGCCTCTGAATCAAGGGATTGTGCCCAGGCTGTCACGACGGCGAGGATAAAAGGACACTTTTCCGCTTGCGATGCGTGTTGCGGTATCTGGGAGGCGATGACAGATCTTGCAGCAATCAACACTTCTATCCAAAATAGGAAGACCAAAGTGGCCTTTAGCCCCATGTCACAACACAGTGTGACAAGCGGATGCTGACACGAAAGCACCTCAGATATATACTTTACACACCTAGATACATCTTGAGGTTAAGACTCCTCGTACCAGCGACGTAATAAAGCGCAACGGAGTGCTCATCGACGAGTTACGATCAATACGGTACAGAACATCAGTGTCAGGCCGGTGACGTCAACCGGTCGGAGCGTGAAAATCATGTGTAATTAATTGATTGCCTGCGAGCAAAAACGCGACGGTTTGTTACGCCTTGACGATGTCGACGGTTTTGTTACAGCACAGCTGTCTAGAATCAGTTTTTTCGACGACTCGCTGGAAGGCAGACAAGATCCCAATGCCATCTAAAATTTGGCTTTCATGAGTGGCTACAGTAGGGTAGCTAGTCTTCTCGGGATACGCTATTCGAGCAAAGACTATGACTCTTATGACCTTTCATGGAGTCTAGCTCCTTCCACTCTGACCCCACTCTACTACCTTCTCCAGCATCACAAGCCCGATCAATGTCTACATGCAGGAGCGAAAACGCTCAGTGCGAACGTAAGTGCTGCGATATAGGTTACGGACTTGATCGCTGACGCTATACCAGACTGTCACCCCTTCGATCTTGACGGTGTGATATACTGGATATTGACAGTCCGCTCTCCGGCGACGTCGGTCCAGAAACATCTCGAGGATCTAAGAGAACAATACGATTTTTTGCAGGCTGAGCGCGCCAAGGCGATACACATGCTGTCTAGCAACCACGATAGATACACGCTGCTGTATAAGAGAGGCGACATTGAAAATACAATGAAGTGCTTGGATGCAATTGTTCGCAGTATAGGATCAGAACTACCTAGGCAAGAGTAGCAAGGAAGTTAATGAGTGGTGTATACATTGCTTATACTGTTATACAATTGGATTTGATGTTGACAGGATGCCACAGCAATCTGACCTGGCCTTGGCCCTTCTCAGATGCTACTGAAAACGTCAACTCTATAATCACCTTGTGCATAACGACTGTGAGCCAAGAAATATCAACCTCGGCCATTTACTGCGTTCCAGTATTCTCCACTGTCGAAAATCATCTCGTATCGTTTGAGCTTCTCGAGACTGCCTCCAAGATGATACACAACGATAGCCTGCTTCTGATCTTCACAAGCGCTCCGCTCAGTATTTAGATGCGTCAAGTACTCGTCAATGCAGCGAACAATAGTATCCTTGTACAGAGGATATTGTTCTATCTGCTTGCGGTTTCCTTCCATGTGCAGAATGCGTCTTTTCAAATGCTGTATTTTCTCTACCAGACGTCCGTACTCTTCTTTGGAGTTTCCTGCACACGATGGAGACGCAAGGCCCTTTACCACGGCGTCAGAAAGAAACTCGCCAACTTCGTTTAGGTCGCCAATGAAGTGGATCATAGGGGGTCGCTGACAGCCTGTTGGTCGAGCAAGTCGGTGTTCGTATGTCTGAGCGGTATTGAAGTTCTGAGCGCCGTGGTTGGAGAAAAATGGGATCCTTTTCGCTCGACATAGAGCCTCGTACGCTTCTTGAAAACGAAGCTTCTCTACCTCCGCTCTGCGGAAAAGCGCTAGAGGATTCTCTCGATCTTTTAGGTGGCTGTAGTAAGTCCTCTGGTGCCTACAGAAGGCGATGGATGGTGGCCGATTTGTGTAAGGAAATCGAGCAGATCGTTGGAATCAGGTCTCCAATGTAGCCAGGGACCATTTAGGATATCAGAGTTGTGCTCGCGCCATTTGCTGAACGACATCTGAGCGAACCATAGGTCGGGATCAGTTTGACCAGGAAGAGGAATATAGACACAAGTGAGGCGGCTCATAAGCGAGTTGAAAGAATTCAGGCTCTCGACTAGCTGCTGGGCGTGATCGTTTGCATCCATCGTCCCTAGCTCGCTATATTCAGACGATGTGGCATCACGGTCATGTAGCTGATCACCCTGGAGAGTGTCATCGTCACCATAAGTGTCATTCTCTGCAGGGCTTCGTGAAAGGTCATCGAAATCGAACACTCTTAAACCAGCCAAATTTGACATGACTTTTGCAAGCGCGATGTGCCTACTCATCTGGCATGGGGAGCTAAGTCCTATTTATCTTACACAAACTCTTCTACTAAGCATCAGTCAGAATGTAATCAATCCAGAAGTGGAATCACTCTAGCATGGTAATGTTGACACATTGCGTGTAAAGTAATGAGAAAGGCCTTGAATTGCATGCTAATTCTTTATAACTCCGAGGCATCCTAGATACAGGCACTTAGAATTCCGTTGTCATCTTGTTAAGGATCTAGAATCACGGTTCATCTAAGGCTCTAGATAGACTAAGATGACTTCAGATTCTATAATACTGCTTATAATAGCAGAATATTACGTCCTGATTTAGAATTATAAGTATCTATAAATATTTATATGCATAGAAAAGTAGCCATCAGAGAAGCAGTAGTATAATCTATTATTTTACCTAATACCTAGAAAGGTTTTTTTACTAGTATAATGGATCCAGACTCCATTTCAATTTAAAAAAGACTAATTGATATTATCCTAGATACTAAAAGAGCTAGAATAGCATTTTTTCTAGGTAGGGACATTTTCTAGATTATTAAGACCCAGAGCTAGAAATATTAAAAGAGGGTTGAATCCTCTAACTTTATTGCCATTCATAATGATAGAACAATACATCTGTTACTATACTATATCTATAACTTGACTCTATTAGCTACTAAGATAGGAGTTTCTAAGAATAGATAAGAGTTAGCTACTATTGGAAAATACTGAAAAATTTAGTTTAGTAATTAAGTAAAGAATTTAACTAATAGTAGATATTAAGCTAAAGAAAAAGTATTAGTTTAGAACTTAAGCAATCTATAATTCCAATATGTTAAGGCTACTGTAGAGACTATTCTCTTTATACATTTATATACTTCTCAGTGGTACACTAAGTTCTAAATGATATTACATCTAGATATCTCTCCTACCTTATCCTTTAGTATCTTAATCCTTTTCTACTTATAGAGTGTTCTAACTGATATAGAAGTAGAAATGTCCTCTGTCCTCTCTTATGCAGAAAATGTTTAGGGAGAAAACTATTTGTATCTATAAATTCATTAGAAGAACTTTTGCAAAAGTTTTCATATTGCCAGTATGTTGAGAAACCAGTACTCTTAGTATTGATATTGCATAAACTGCGCTAGTGTCATTGCAAAGTCAACCCAGAAAGATCAGTTTTGATCATTTTCTAGAATCATTACATGGGCACTCATCAGGGAATGTAAACTTTACACAACTATAGTTCCATAAACCGAATGCCCTTGTGAGTAGGCGCAGATGTCACTACATGATGCTTGTATCTCAAGAGTAGTATATGGCCAGTCTATATTGTTGTCAAGGCAGGAATCTTCGTATTCTCTCCATTGCAGCCTCCCTGGTCTTGTTAGTCATTCAGTACAGAATATTCTCAAAAGATCTTTTCGCTTTACCTTCAATCAAGTCTTGTAATAGGCTCTGTAGTATCAGCGTCAAAGCCAACACTAGGGAGGGATCTTGCATGACGTTGTTGCGGGACGCATGATCTAGCAGTTGGACTCCCGATTGCATGTTTGCAGTATCTCGAGCGCTAAAACAGTCAGAGAGGGAGAGTTGCTCTAATGCTTCTTGAGCTTTTTTGATCTCAACAAGAGGGTTAGGCTGTGACTGCTCGGTTTGGATTGAAGGACAAGGCATTTGCGATCGCTGGGTCAATGTCTAACACAATAGGCTTGTACATTTAATTGCCCTCTGCCTTCTGCTTTATAGGTATCTGTCACGCCTGACAACCCAGGCCATTGTCAAATAAGTGTAGGAAGATAACGCTTACACCTCCTCACCTAAGCCAGCGAATTTCAATGCTGGCATCTGACCAGGTTGATGGTTATTCCAGCAGACTTGCTGTTACATGATGCTATCTTGACATATGGTTCGAACAAGAGAACACGATCTCACCTGCCACTTCCCAATCTCAAAAAGTCTGTCATGTCGGCCCAGGCTCGGTGATACGCGCGTGGATCTCTACACGTCAACAACCTCAAATCTGAAGCTTCTGAGCCGTTTATGCCGCTCTTTACGTGATAGCTTGAATGAGATTGAAGTCTTCGCAGAGCGAATGTCTTGCGCATGGTTCTCTTTTACAAGAGACTCACTTAATCCGAGACAGAGCGTTCATTATCCTTAGTGATGACGATTTCTCTGCATGAATTAGTCTCTTTAACCATCTTGTAAGGAGGGAGCGTTTGTCTCTCATATATGTTGCAAGCAATTCACACAAAGTCAAGGCCTCTTCGGTTTGTGTTCTTATGTGCCTGTAATAGAGATAGAAATTGTCATATGTCTGATATCGAAGTTCAGGACACGACAGGATGCTTGAAACTTGTCTACCTCGTTACAAACCTCTTAGCATGGTCTGTCTATCGCCTAGAGCTGTACTTCGAGACTTTTTTTGGTCAGGAGGCTCGCATAACAAAAGGGAGCGCTGAGTTGATATATCAGAACTACAGAGAGCGACCTATTGTTTGAGGCAGTTGCTTTGCGGGGACAGATGTGCCAGTATTATTCTATGTCCCTCAGGTAATTTACGTCGGTTGAGCGGAGCCCCCCCCAAAGTTATATTTATATTTACTTGGACTGCAACAAATTAGACTTGCGTTGTTGCGAATGTGTTCCACGATCTCATTGCATGACTCCTCCATCCTGTTCCAACCCTCTTCTCCAGGCTTAGAAGTTAGCGCGACGATGATCACACTTGTGCCTCAAAACTGTCCCAACACGTGGGCGTAGATCTACCTTGTCGAAGGCTCCATCAGTCATGGCTTTGTGCGTTATCCCTCCGTTGATCTTGCGTTTGTTGTCAAGCTCGCTAAGGGCCTGTAGTTCTTTTAGGCTCGCGGCGTCAGGGAATGATGATACCCAAACTCTATCATATCTTTTCTCGAACACTACATTCAGCCCATCCCCAGCTTGCGCCTAAGGAGAACGGCCTGTATGAGGCTGCGAGCGACCGTGCTACGGCCATAAGTTTGTGTATATGCGGATTGCAAGGACGTCGCATGCCTACGCGCGAGAGGAGCTTCGGTATCAAGCTCGTAATGACGTGAGGAATGTCCCGTATCGCGCCTTGAGCTATACACTGACGTACTGGTGTTCAATAACGATAGCGTCCTCGACGCCGCCGTTCGGATCTGCGCTTTAGCAGGCCATTGTTCTGTTGGAAAGCTAAATTTCACGGGTTGGGCTAGATCACATGCTTAGACTATATTTGACTGCTTGGTATTCTTCAGACAGCAGGCTTTGAGACGCGACTGTCTAAGTCAAGCATGCCTTTGAGTCTGCGTTTGCCCGTACTAAATTCTGTTGCATTATCGAAATGGTATGAAGTGGTGGAAATTATCGTCACGGTTTCCCTCTTCCACTAATGTGACGTCTTCGTTGGAGGGCCGCTGCCACCACGTCACGTTTATGACATTAAAGATCAGGGAGCAGGTATCCAGGGTCAGCGCAGCCCTTTTCTATGTAGTGATCCCAAAGTTGCCCTTGTGCCCTCAACACCACTCTACCGCTCAGGTTTATCAATGGAAGAGATGGTTTTCGTGCGAGAAAGCTTGAACATGTGTGCAAAAAACGGGCCACCTATTAGGCATATGCTTAATCGATGTCTCATTGAACACTTGAGGCCCCGTTGCTTCATGGGGCATCTAAACAACAAGCTGCGTGTCAGTTCTGGCTCGTGAAGGGCCAGCTCGACCTTTGCGGTAATATACTTGGGTTTCTCCTGATTTTGTCGCGTAGTACGCCTCTTGTGTCTGTTGATTCAGATTCCCCTTTTTTTTTGTTCTCGAAGAACCTTTTGCGTCGTGCGGTGGTTGAGACCCAGGTCATCGTATGCTTCTGGGTTGAGGCAGGCTTTATGCACAGGCTCTTCTATCGACGCTTGACCAACAGGCCCCGACGCTAGAAGTCCCACTGCCTTGTTAATTCAAAGCTGCACAGCTCGTGTCTGTCGCGTTTCCACCACCTGTTCACTGACTCTGAAGACCATAAACAGGTGCAGTTGTTGATACTGCCTCTCTTGTATTCTCGTATATAGAAGTTATGAGAACTTTAGTGCTTCTAACTTCCTCAGATATACAATTCTATATTTCATGTATACAAGCACCTAACTAGCCGCCTCCTCCAAGAAGGTAGGAACTGCGCGAAGCTGCACGGGCGATCACACAATCCGCCTCCAAGAGGAGCCAACGACCGCATGCCAGACTTAAGAGGGCCCTTAACGACAAGTGGAAACCACATTTGAATATCTACGCATACGAGGTCCTACGTAGGGGCAGCAAGCCTAAAGCAGAAGACACGCCATAGGACAAGGCCGTCTACAAGATTAACAACTTAACAAGACCGGAGATCACGATCGTAGCTTTTCTACGGACGGAACACCTCGGGCCAAGCACATACCTTAGTTGGAGACACGTCCTAGACTACCCGAATCCCACATGTCGTTGTGGCAACGGCATACTATACAGACTCCGAAAGACATCCTAATCTTCTACCCAAGACAAAAGTAGGGCAGGAGTGACATGCTAAGAGCAGGCCTCCTGTCGGTAGTCCTGGCAAGGATAGCGCAGCACATTGCATATCTGCCGCAGAATTAGTTGACAGAATTAATAAGATGGCACAAATGATTGAGCTAGACATTTATCCTAACTAAAATACAAGGTAAAGGAATTCGGTGTACTGAGTGTCGTAACATTCTGATGTAGAAGGCCCTGTGTCCTTGTTCTATAAGGGCAGTATCATATCTCCCATGGTGACCCTAGGCGTTTGCTCGATGATTTAGACACAAGGGCAGCTTTGAGGATGACGTCCATCGCTTAGCCGGACGTGTTTATAAGCAGTAAAATGGATGTATCAGAGCGCCGCTCTCTTTGTCTTGCATGGCTAACATTACTCTCTAAGTACCAACAGCGTGTGGTCTTCAACCGTATAGCAGGAAGGCCCTAAATACTGATTGCGAGATAAGAACTAAACTCGCCTCTGAGACTAATGTCGAGGAAGCACCTAGGGTGGTGACTATTAGAAACCGGCACGATGGCCACTTCTATGATCAAGATTGTAGGGACAGAGGAGAATACTGCTCCCGTTCATCATTCATTCCCATTTCTTGCGTAATGAAAGACGCTGATGGAGGGGCTGTTATTTAATAATAACAGATTTGGCGTTGGATCGTTTGGACTGGATTAGGCCTCGGATCCAGTCCACCACCACCCCTCTGGACTGGATATGGATCGAATCCATGGGTCCAGCGGTATAGCTACTAGATTGGACTAGATTGGTAGATTTAATTGCCTAATTAGGAAGCAGGGTTGAATTCAATCAATGGTTATAAAATCTGCTTCTTCTGCTTCTCCTGCTTCTCCTGCTTCCTCTCTCGACTCTGGCAAGTTCTCGAATACTGCTGTCGTTATAAAACCATTGGATAGCCAGCTCTTCATGCACTGGGTCTCTGTGACAGTCTCGTAGTCAAGCCTGCTCCGATGAGGCCTCACCATCAATCCAGACGAGCTGAAGCTTCTCTCTGGATCATCAGACATACTAGGGATGATATAGAGGTCAAGCGCCAGGCGTGATAGGCGTGGGTACTGCCGCTGTAAGATCTCGGAGCTCCAGTAGGTCAGGGGTTCAACGACATCTGGATCCTGAGATTGCCGGCGCCAGCGCGTATACTCGTCTTCTTGTGGCGGCCGGAAATCATCGTCAAATAGAGTTGATGGTTGTATAGATCTCTGAGGAGCTGATTCTGCTTGTTCAATAGCTAGGGTCGAGTAGTAAGCCCATAGCTTCTCAACACGCCTTTCTGCTTGCCGGATCCACTCCTTCCTGTCCCTCCACTTGGCTTGTAGATAGAGCCATGTGAACCGAGGATGGAAGACGACAGCAGCGACGTACGCAGAAGACAGATCTGTAAGGGTATAGTACTTGTCTAGCTTGGCCCATTTAAGGTTGAGGTTGGTACGTAGAAGCAGGTGGTCGCGGCGGTTGTCAGTCTCTTCTGGAATCTATAATAATGCTTAAGACTGGCGGGAGAGCTGCGCATTCATCATGTATCAAGCCACAGGACACCATTGTTCTCAGAAACACAAGGGACCTAATTAACCGGTGGTTGTCAAGCCAACGCTGAGTTGTGTACATTCCTTGATACAAGAGGAGTCTCTGCATGTGAATCGGCCGTGGAAAGACTATGGATGGCATTGTTCTAGTGACATGAATACAGCGAAGAGGCATGGTGCCATCGCGAGAGCGCTAAGCAGGCTGTGATGTGATCAACGCTTCCATTTGAAGCCCTGGAAACCGCAAAACATTGTTGACGCGAGACTCGACGTCACTTAGTAAGCGGTGGCGCAAAGACATGAACCAAACTGTGGAGCCACATAGAGCCGGTCGTGGGGGACTTGTCTATCGGCTTGTCTATCATCGAGAGAGTCAACAACACGTCTTTTCTTGCACGGTTCTCTTACCTGGCTTTTTGCACTCCATCCTCAACAGACTCGTTTCTGCACTGCGCCGATCGCTTCGTGAGACTGAAGCGAGCTTTTCCAAGGGTAATCGAGAGTATGGAAAGCAAAGGATAAGCCGACCTACCCGCCAAGTCGAATAGTGCGCCTCTACCTCGAGCGTTTGAGCCGCAAAACACTCACCTGGAGATTTGTCGGCCGTAACAGCTCTATGCAACATTGTCCACTCTTCAAGACTTGATTTTTTTGACCGGCCCTAACACACGAAGGAGCTTTACCTAGATAAAATTGGATTTGGCGGTGACTATTCGGTTGTTTGTGCTTGGAACTACATTCGACACTATTTCGACAGTTTGTCCAGAGGAAACACAGGAAATGTGTTCTACGATATCCGCCATCTCTAAGAGCATGCGCCTACTGCTGTTCAACGATTCCAGACAACGCTTTAGGAATAGACAAAACCATTCTGGAGAGACCATAGTAAGAACCGCAGACGTTGGCGTATCGCGCCTAGAAGATGTCACGGCATACAGTCGATACTGTACAAAGTCGCAGTGAGCTTTGTCCAAGGTCTTTAGATGTTTTAGCAGTCTGCCTATCGCTTCGTCTAGACTTCTTTTCTGCTGCGCATTAATGATGGTACATCTCTTGCTAAGCTTTTTTTTGAAGTTCCCAATATCGCGCAATAGCTCGTCGATATCCCTATTGAATTTCGATATAGGGGCTGATGGATTATTCTCCTCTTCCTTGAAGATCATATGACAGTCTATGAATCCTTCGATATCCAGGTTTTGTACTTCCTGGCTGGAAAGCCATGTAATATTACTTAGAGTAAGGATGTTTTGTATGCTAGAAGTGTTCTTGTTCGCTATAGAGGAATATGAGATACAACTCTGGACAGCTTGTTGGATCGACTTAAGGAGGTGAGAAACCTCTTCTAAGCTCTTTAATGTGCCATTAAAGCTCTTTACGATACCTACCAGTCCATCTGTATGGCTTGTCACTAAAGAACCGAGATTTTGCTCCAGGGATTGGCTATCGTTGTCTAGCTGCTTTGGCCGCTTTATCATCTTTTGACTAGCTGACCGGAGGATTTGCAATGGCTGAAGAAAGAATGAGTAGGCATGTGGCATGGTTTTTAGCGGCGCTGTGCTGTCTCAGTATCTAGAGGTATTTGATCAATCTGAAGGCCGTATAAAGTAAAGTATTAAAGAGATGTTAAACATATCACTACTATAAGTACAGTCGACCTAATGTATTTAGATGTAGAAAGATTCCATTATCTATTATCTAAGATGATGACATACAAACCTTCTTGCCATTACTTACTAGGTAAAGATTATGCTTCATTGAGACGCCATAATAATCTTGCCTTAGTGGACTCATAGGTATAGTGGCAGACAGCTACCTTAGGAGCATTATAATAAGACTTCTATATAGATGTATCGATCTCTATAATTGTATAGAAAATCTCTTTTAAATCGGTATTTCATAACATTTATATTATGGAATCCCTTAAGCCTCCTATTAGATAAGTAGAATATGGATACTAATAAGTACTAAAGCACTTAACTACTATAATGAGGAGACTAGTAGATCCTGTAATGTAGATAATAGATTAGTATATATTAATATATGAAAGATAAAATATTCTAAGGCTTATCTCTTCTCCCTTTTCCTTTCTAATACTAGAGAATTTTTTCTACTAGGACTAAGGCTTTATAGAACTAAGATAGACTGTTAATAATAAGTACTAAATAGTAGCTTTCTAAATTCTAATATAATAAAAATTTAGGAGACTACTGAAAGTGAAATATAACTATCTTCTTCAAAGGAGATATATAGTTGGCTTAAAGAAATATAGAAAGAGTAAAGAATGAATGATACAAGGATAACTATAATACTTATACTATTGCCTATCTAGGCCAATATAGCTAACTAACAGATCAAACCACAGGAGCTATTTAAGCCGCCAAGCCTGCTTATCTAAATCCTAGACCATACTACTAGGGACAGGGTTGCAGCCATGACTAACCTAGAGCTTATCTGAGTCTAGAAGATTTAGGCTACTGGACACCTATCTATCGGCAAGTAAGAGCTATCCTCTGCCTCTCCTAGCTAATATAGTCCGTGAAAAGTGGTTCCTTGATACAAAATAAGCAAGTTATGTTCTATTACTGTCTGTACTTAAGCTTAATTAATAAAAGAAGTATAAGAAATAGAAGTTATAATATAGATCTGCTTGCTTATAAGCTATAGACGGCCTAATTAAGGAAGCCTTCTAATCACTAAAACAAAAGACGCAGGCCTTAAGTAGGCGTGGCAGCACACTTGATATACACCCTAAGGCCTCTAGAGACTTTGTGTTGCAAAAACGACACCTAGAGACATAATCTATGGACTATAGGCAGGTAAGCGTGATCCTTTGAGTCTGTCATTCTATGTTCTAGTATTATGTTGTAATCATACCTGATATAAATGCATATCTATCTATAAAGAAATGTTTTTGACGTGCTAAGCGGTTCAAACGCAGGCCGTGATATGAAACACTGTGTCATAATCAAGTGTTAAGTTGTAATTAAAAGTAGCTCGCACGTCATCGAAGGCATATGAGTATGCATCTGCGCACACACTTTCTAAGGCTGGGTTCTGATTGCTGCATGTTGCGGGAAGGCCAAAATCCCCTAGGCAGCAAGCTTCGTCGGTCCCATGCAGAGTGCAATTTGATACGCAGCTTTGATTAGCATCTAGATATGTCGGTGGATAAAACTTACTGGGATCTTGGTAGTCGAAGCGGTTGTCGACTGGACATTGCCAATCTTTGGGTACCTGACATGTCATAGGGGAACAGCCTGAGCTTCGTGCTGATGTAGGTGCTCTGGTCGAGCAGTCGCGTGCTTCAACAGAGACTGACCAGGTGTTTGATAGAGCATCCACATTACTGATGTCGCTGTAGCACTCAGTCGTGTTCTTGTTACAAGTGACCTCGATCAGACTACGAGCTATAGGTGCGGAAGTGTCGCTCGAATTGTCAATCCACGCTTTCCATGAAGACAGGTCGTCAGAGTCGAACTTGACGGTGAACTCTCGAATCTCTCCACGCGCCAACGGCTGCACAGAACCATTTTCTGAGGCACAGATCCTTCCATTGGGGACTTGGAAGTGTGGGAATACATCGTGCGTAGTCCCACAGTTGTGAGAAAAGATGACTCGATATCCAGTGTCGCAGCTGGATGCATTAAGCGAGCTATCTGGGTAAGCTAGGCTGAAGCCGAGGAATGCAAGGTAAATTGTAACGTTTCTAAGCATGCTGAGACACCGTGGAAGACGAAAGAGTGACTTTTATGATGCCAAGTGGAACACCTTATATCTATGCCTACTAGACTATCGTTATGCGAGGAGACTAAGGCCTGTCAGTCGCTTGACACACTGATGTAAGCCTTAATCATATTGCATTCTGTAAGCTCCTCTCTAGTGACAACCTTATTAGCATATCTTTGCGACAAGAGTATTAAGGGTCCTTCAGATAAGTTGACGATATAATAACATGCTAAAAGTGTACATGACTGCCCATTTTTATGTCACTTGCAGCCTTCTATTTGTGTTCCATGACAGGACAAATTGATTGTATAAGCAGCACTAACTACTTTACCTTAGCCACAAAGCCATGTAGTCATGACGATTTTGTCTCAAACCTAGGCATGAAATGCCTATATATAAACTCATCCATTCATCACATTAGCACAACTCTTAAAAGTAGAGTCGAAAAGGGAAAGGTAGAAAAATAGACAAAGGATCTAGAAACCAGAGATAGGACTGGATGGAATGGAATGGAATGACCATCCTATTCCACTCCACTCCAATGACACTGGAATTCAGCCCACCCTCATTCCACTCCAGTACTGGATTCCAGTGGATTCTAGTGGTAGTCCTGGCAGACAGCGAGGTCGTTGGTATACCTCATGTAAGTTTCTTAGAGCGTGGTTTTGTGGCGGCTTTACAAGCTCCGACAAGAACTTATCTCATAAATCAGACGCTCCGAACGAGTCAGCCGTGGTGCACGGACGGCTGGATGCGAGAACTCGTTCGAGCGTCTGAGAGTTCGATGTGTCGCTTTCGCTGGCAGACCTTTACGTACACGACGACAACAACACGACAATCGAGGCATGATATTAAAGATAATTAATATTGTAAGTATGTATATTTATTATATCATATCTATAAAAAAAAGAAAAAAAAAGCGACTCGTTATTACAAAAAAATCCATTTAAAAAAAAGCCAGCGTTACGCGCCCGAAGCTTGTTTTTTTTTTTTTTTTTTTTTTTTTTTTCCACCAAATCTTCGATGGTGACCATCTTTACACGGGGGTCAGAGTCGGGCGCACCTTTAAGGCGGAAAATCTAAATAGAAGGGATTCTTATTTATAACTTATAAAATCTATATATATAAATAACTAAGTGCCAAACGCGGTGTATAAAGTGGTATACCTTAAAACGAGCTCAAAATCGAGGCTTTGTAAGGACTTGCTGTATGAGAGGGTCCCATTGAACTCTCAGACGCTGCGCAAACAAGCAGCCATGTTTCTGCTTCGCTTGTCCAATGAGAACGTTGCTTGGCACTCATGACTCGATCTCGGATTTGCGCAGCGTCTGATTTATGAGATAAACAAGAACCGACATTCTCGGGACGTTCCGGAAAGCTTTTTAGTAAGGGGAAATTTCCAAGTCAGGGTGACCCAAGTACCGACGTTGCCTAAAACCTTATCATACACGCACTCTACCATACGAAATCAGTGCCAAGACCGTGAACTGGAATCCACTGGAATACTGGAATCCAGTCTATACCATTCCACTCCACTGGAATGAGAGAACTGGCTATTCCACTCCAGTCTTGGCACTGGAATCCAGTTGGAACTGGAATCCACTCCATCTAGTCCCTTTTCTGCTAGAAATAAGGTGTAGGGCTTTTCGATAGGCTGTAGTTAAATGAATAATTCTGAACCCTTCTAAATACCTCTTAGTACATCAGTATACCTAGCGCTGCAACTTCGAAAGAATCTATGTCAATGACCTGGTTTAGTCCTCTTATGATGGTAACCCCAATATTACCGCGATGAAGCTCCAGCTAAGACCAAAATCCCGTGAAAGCTTCGTGTTTTATTTATATAGAGAGTTTGCATCGACCTGCAGCAATGCATTTTGCTCTACTAGGCAAGACTAGATCCATGACAGAACAAGATCTATAACAGATTCAGTAGTAACAATAATGACTTTAGTAAAGAGGTCAGAAGCATTTATAGCTCTATTTTAGGAAAAGCCCTTGATCTAGATTCTCTTAGAAAGATTGTGGATTAAAAACTTCGCCTAGTTACTATCATTTATAATATAGATGGAAGAGTCTCTTTCGTCACTCCTTAGGATAGTAGGAAACCTAGACCATTCTAGGAGCAAACTATAATGACAGGATAGAGATAGTACAAAATAATTCTATAGAGGACTAGAGCCACCTTTATGATGCCAGTCAATCCTAAGCAAATAATACCTATCTCCTAAGGTGTGAAAATGAACATTCTAGTTAAAAATCCGTACTAGAAAGTAGAGCCTAAATATACTCTACCATGGCAATTCACATTCATTGTTGTCTTTACCATATATAATGGCACAAAATTTGGAATGCTATAAGCTATCCTGAATAAGGCATTAATGAAGTATTTGTTTTAAAACTCAATAGCAGTGTAGAAGTCTGTACTAAAAGTATTGGTAGCCTTAGTATAGAGGCTCTTAAAAACATTACTAAATAGCTAAGAAATGAGCACTCTAGAAGCTGTTATTTTTATAAAGTTAGAAAGGCATGGCAATCTATATTACATAGACATGACATTAGAATGTGGTTTTTCATCTGCTTAGATATAGTATCTGCCTATTAAGTCATTAATATCTTATAGACTAAGGTATTATAAGTGTAGAACAGCGTATATTTCTTCCTAAGAGCAGGTCATGTTCCTTATAGTATCAAGTGGTCGACAGAAAGTAAACTGTTCTTGTGTATGTACCTGCTTAGGATACCCCATTTCTTATAAGAACCATTAACTGCAGTCTTGATTTAGTATAGACAAAGGCATGTCTCTTCTATCTGTTAACTATTAAAGAACTCATCGACTATAGTCTATCTGTGGCCATGATCCTAATTCACTATAAGATGTTTACTACTTCCATGTGTTATACTGCTAGATTAATTGCGTGGAAGATGTATAGACATCAGATAAAGTTAATCCTGCGCCTTGTAAGAGAAACTTCTAGTATGTATAGACTTAATGTAACTACTAGAGTGAAAATAGATATTTCGCCTAGGTGTGCCTGCTTTCCGCCGTCTAGTAGTCCTGGGTGACTTACCCATTCACTCAAAGGACAAAACCGATCTTCTAAACTGCCAGTCCAACGACAAACATAGCGCTTCCGCAACCATCAGTTGCAAGTTGCACAGGGCATAAAGGTTCAGCGCCGGGCCTGATGTTGTAGTGTACATCTCTGACCTCGTTCCTCTGTTTCTCGTCTTCTTGTTTACTTTATGCTATGAGGAAAATCGATCGGAATTACTCATCAATGAGATCATTGTGCACGCCTAAAGCATATCAATGATGCAGAAGAGCACTGGTATCAACAAGTATCCCTAATTAAACTATGGATTCTAGCTAATGTCCATTGGCTTCTATATGACGTTTCCAGATCCATGAGGTTTAGAAACACTGAAGATTGTACCATCGACCGATCTCTGTGCAAGTGATACAATTAGCAAGCAGAGATCAGAACTTCTTCGCCATACATGAACCCTCTAGAACGATAGACAGACTGATATGGCTAACTGCACATCTGTTGAGTCCATATCAGAGTGTGTCATAGTAAGCCTTCGCATGGAAATGCTGACCTCGATATAGATCACAAAGAATTCAAACTTAAGCTTGTGTATGACTGGGCTTAGATTAGGCTGGCTTTGGTTGGTTTAACTTTACAGGTTATCGTACCCCTACATGGCGTCTCGTGTGACTATATATACATTATAAATGAGTGCTATTATAAGACCTAAATTGTCTCTATATAAGTAAAGGTGTTTTTATTGTTTATTATTGTGTTATCTGTGTGCCCCGGCGGACAAGGCCCCAGGCCCGGACGGGATTGCTAACCGGATCCTGAAGGAATGCAGCGACGAAATTTCAGCACCCTTGGCTCACTTGTTCAGTGCATGCTTAGAACACTCGTACCACCCAGCAAGATTCAAAGAATCGGTAACGGTGGTGCTGCAGAAGCCGCAGAAAGAATCCTACCACGAGGCTGGGGTGTACCGGCCAATCGCCCTTCTAAACACAACGGCGAAACTATTGGAATGGATAGTTGCGAAACGCATCTCCAGTGCGGCGGAAACGCACTCGCTACTCCCCGATACACGAATGGGGGCCCGCCGGGGCAGGTCTACTGAGACAGCCCTAGAACTCCTAACCGAACAAGTCCGCACAGCCTGGGCCGAGGACCCGAACACGGTGGTCTCCATGCCATGCCTCGACATGGCGAGCGCCTATGACGCGGTATCCCATGAGAGGCTAGTACACAATCTGAGGAAAGCACGACTACCCGCCTGGGTGGCAGGCTTCGCCTGGTCATTCGTCAAAGATCGGTCTACAGCGTTCCTCTTCGACGGAAGGAAGGCACCAAAACAGAGCACACATACAGGAATACCTCAAGGATCACCACTATCGCCCATCTTGTTCCTCTTCTTTGCGGCAGAGCTCCTGCGGGTACTTAACCAAGGCAAAACCACCGCATGCGGCTTTGTGGATGACACGAACGTACTTGCCGTAGGACACTCAAGCGAGGAGAACTGTGCCACGCTCGAACTCGCCCACGGGAGATGCATCGAGTGGGCAGACACCCGTGGGACAACCTTCGCGCCAGCCAAATACAATCTTATGCACCTCACGCGGCGACCAAGAAGGTTCAACCTCAACGCGCCGGTTAACATCCTGGGATTCGACGGAAGCCCATGCCCTGTTGTCAGAGTTGTAGGGGTGCTAATCGACCCGAAGCTGCGGTGGGGGCCGCACTTCAAGCACATCCAAGTCGAGGCAAAAAAGCGCATCACAGCGCTGAATCGGGTTATGGCATCGACGTGGGGGTCCACGTCCTCGAAGGCAAGACAGATCTACACGGCAGTGGTACGCCCCAAGATCACGTACGGGTGCAGTACATGGCACACGCCTGAAGGGATGACAAGAAGCTCAAACGCAACCATGAAGAAACTCGCCAGACTACAGAACGAGTGCCTCCGGAAGATCACTGGTGCCTACAAATCGACCAGCGTGAAAGTGCTCGGGCACGAAACAGGACTACCCCCAATTCAACTGCAGCTTGACAAGCTAGCCCTGTCGTATGCAATCCAAGGGGGTGATCTGCCGATCCACCCAACGATCGAAGAACGCTGCAAGAGAGTCCAGGCGATTATCCGGAAAAACCGGCCACGAGT
>JAJJJQ010000023.1:26855-188376 GCA_021014315.1 Aureobasidium mangrovei | reverse complement strand
GAGTTGGGGCAGTGCTTCAGGCGAATCCGCCTGTGCTACACGCTGCTTATGATCATTTCCCTTGTAGAGATGTCGTGTATCCTAGTAGCTTATCGCCACGTCGACCGTTCGGCAGTTTGTGTCGCCGCCCAATCGAGTCGCTCTCACGTAATAGGCAGCATTTCTTTAGATGGTTCATGAGGGACGTGCTCCTACAATCTATCGTGAATCATCGTGGCATGATTTCTACGAGTCTCTACAGGTTTGTACAAGTCTCAGTTTTCATGGTTATTTCCGCCAGCCATTACTCTGAATCATATTCTCGGTCCGACCATGTTCTGCATTTCCCTAGTCGATGTTCGATCTTCTCACTGACTCATGATGAGTCGATGGTTGATCCTCTTTAGAGTCTTCTGTATCTCTTAGCTTTGTAATCGCGCCTGCTGGGAGATACTGACTCAAGCCTGCCTGAGTGGCCGCGTCTGTGAGACATCTGGCTTGGTTCGCCGGCCCAGTCGTCTCTGCCGCAGAAGCTTGCGTTACGGAGGCAATAGGTCAGGCCTTCTGCCCTTTGCGCGATCGAACTCGCATCTGCGGTGCAATTTTCGTCATTGCTTGTTGCCCGTTGCATGAATATCTCTCGTGCATGTCTTCCCATCTCTTGAGGCGCGATAGAAACGAGTGGTTTTCTCTCTGTGAATCCTGGGCTGACTGCCATCTCCCTGGGAAATAGAGGCTGTTGCTTAACCTTCTCCTTGTCCGACTCTGCTCGCTTCCTCCGAATTTTCGCAGCTCTGGGCCCGTGCTGGATGGGTTCCCTTGCAAGAACTATGTCTTCATGCTCTGTTGTTTTGGACGATTCGCTTGGACATTCTTTCCCAAGCGACGCACTTCACGAAAAGGGTGATGTGAGCTTTTGCCTTTTTGCCTTGGACAAGAAGCTTACTGCCACTTATACCCTTGGTAGTTTCCGGTTGTGACTCAAGAAGCCAGTCCGTGTGGTTGATCATCTGACTGGCCAGCGATCGGTAGTCCGAGCCAATGAGCATTCGTCTCATCTGTCCCTGATCCTGTAGATCAGAAGTAGGCATCGGGACGTTCATAGAAGTGACGCCGCACGTTAGGGGTCATGACTACTTCCGTGTTTCCATCAACGCGTGTAGTTCACTTGGGTCCGTTGATCGTCAATCTTCCTGCGAAAGTAGTATCTCCGGTCAAGAAGAGCTAATTCTTTCTGATGCCTGAGTCGTGTTCATCTCGACAGCTCTATTCCCCTGTGCTCCTTGCTGGAGCTGGGCCCCTTCTTTGCCTGCTTCGATCATGCAGACAGTCTCCTTCAAGGTTCTGCTGTGTCCAGCTCTAGGTCTGTCGTCACTGTTGATGCCTGCCTAAATCCTCATCTCTTCCTCTCTCTCTCCTGGCGGGAAAAGATCGTGGGTGTCGGCGATGGGCTAATTCTTAGAAGTGAAGGCTAAGGAAAGGATTGGAGGGGTGGAGCTAGTAAGGGCTTGTACTTAGGACCCGGTTCTGCTTGATGTCGGGACGACCCTGAGCAGTACCGTGACCGACTCCCTCGATTTGGCCGCCAAAGCTTCGAGGTCGCCTGTAGCCATGGCATCTGGGTCCGCGTCATCTGGAGCTATTCGCGTATGGACTTGAAGACAACATCCACGTTTCCCGAAGATAATTTTTTTCTGGCCGCACTTTCCGTATCGGCGCGCGTGCAGTCAGTCCATCGTTGCAAAAATCTTACTTTCCATCCAGCAACCGTAGGCGCCTGGGATCGGAAGAATCTATAGTCTCATAGATACTTTGATGGTTCAATGAAGAAGTGGTTAAAAAGAAGATTCCCGGTAAGAGAGTGCGTAGCTTCAAGGGGACCTAGCTTACTTCCGGAAATCTCACGGGAAATCACGTCATAGAAAGTTTCGCGTGTACTGTCAGTGTAACCTGAAACGGTTAGAAAGTATGAATTTACCACGAGAGCGAACCAAACCTCTCGTGCGACTCATGCAACTCAAGTATCGATTCCTCTCACCTGTCTGAATTTCCTGGCTTTGAGCTGATGGACAATCCTCATAACCTGTTCAGATTCCGGGACGATCTGCACAAGTCCAACCATAGAAATATCATACAGATGTAGTCATCCATTGATCATTCATATCGTGAGGCGTGTATCAAGGAAACTAGCATGTTGCATGATCACGACTGCATGTTCATCAATGTTACTGATATAGGACAAGGGAATATAACGTCTGTATGGCATTGCGCTCGTGTCGAATCTAGACATTGCGGCGAAGAGTATGTCGATATTGAATATTGCGCCGCGACGCTAGTGGCTCGCGGATTGAGGTCATCTTGAAAGCTTATGTCACACAACGCCATCGTGTGTGTATCGCTCACTTGCTACATTGTGAAGCATCTTTGTACTTAGTAGCAGGAGCTTAGTGATCCAAACAGACCGGTGACAATCCGACCTACGCTTGCTCTAACATGTCTCAACCTAGTTCGGATCTACATCCCTGCAAGCTCGTGCCCATGATTCCTAAGATATATCATCTAGGAAGATCGCTTTACTGCAGGTGTTTGCTCATTCAACCATAACAAGGCGTCGAGTGAGCTTACCATCTAAGGCTGGACACTGGTCTCTTTGGCAGGAAAGATCAGTGGAGTGGTACTGGTGTGTCCCAGGTCTGTTGCCGTCTGTTCATACGATTTGGATCGAACGTAATATGATTCAGTAGTTCTCCGTCCAATCGATCCACGGTAATCGATGGATCACGATCATTGACCAGCTCCAATTGGAGGGAGGGTGCGGGAGCGCTTTCGCCGAGCATCTGGAGCCGAAAGATAAATGATCAGACGTATGAGCAGCTGCCTTCGTTTTCCAGAAGACATTCAGCTCTGGTTGCTCATGTCTCGCAAGACATGTGCTTCTCAAAGACGCAAACGCCGTCTACTGCTGCAGGAAGGCACAGTACTCACTCTAAGTGCGGAGCCGGCCTCCACAGGTTTGTGTTCGATTGTTGTATGACCCATAAAACATCGTCCTTGCAAGACTGCCCCACCAATGACGTTCTCTACGGTTTTATCTGCGAAATTTGTAGTTACTTAGATATCGCTACTTACAGTCCCATGGAATTTTCGCAAGTCGGAACAAGATATCGATACTTTTGTTTAGTCATTGCTGCTTCAATGTACGGACGGTCTTATTGGAATTGAGCATGGAATGGATTAAATCTCTTCTTCGACTTTTGTCTTCTGTCTCTGCTGCGCAGCGAGTCGTGTACGACGGAGGACATTGGGATCCTTGGGGAGAGTCATGGATGATAATAGCTCTGGCTAACATTAGAGGATTGAACACAGTCGTGTTGCAGTGGCTCGTCTCAGAGCCCCGCGTGGCAAATAGTCAGCATCACACCAGAAGTCTTGATTGAAGGCGGGAGTGTCTAGTTCCGTGGAGATACCGGTGTCGTTATAGTTCTGCGGCAAAGGCGTTTCGACACGCGTGTCAAAGCGTACATCGTCGTGACCACTAAGCTTTCTCGATAGAAGACTATGCATGTCCGGGATAGCTCCAAATGTGTTTCGATTGACAATCGACACATCCCCTGTCGACTGAGACTCATTGTACATGGCGTTGAACAAATTCGAATATGACAGCACAAGGGACTTCGCGCGTGGAAGGCGTTATAAATCCAAATCACCGCCCCAGTTCTCTGCAACTTCTCTCAAAAGATTCGCCGATATCCGTTGCAATGCTGAGCAGCTTTTTCCGTCCAGTAGATATCGAACCACACCTCGAACGATTTAGAATCCTTCAGGTGTCTCTCTTTCCGTTTGGCGTTTGTCGTCTTCAGTAGTTTTCTGCTGCCGCAGTGATTGCATTCGTATGAAGTAGACTGGCGTGAAATTCTTCCTCTGGCCTGCGGCATCCTTGCAAAATATGTTTCTACGACCTGTGAGAACCACGGATTGGCTTGTTGACACATGCTAAGCCACCAAGTCTGTACCAAGATCCCAAATTATGTTGCAATGAGATTTGCCGCGCTTTGTTTGGTCATATATATAAACATATAGTTTGTTTCTGTAGAAACGATTGCAAACACATTGTTTGTTGTTTCAGATAAGGAGACCAATCGGTTCACAATGTAGCGGAAGTGACTGCAGTGGAGGCAGGGAGTTCTATAGACCTATGCACCAAAGAAAAGGTCATATCATTACTTGCCTATCGATACAAGAGTTGCTTTTACGGATCTGTGGTAGATCAATAGTGTGTGGAAACATGAAATTTCAATTCGAAGCTCTGGTCCAAGCACTCTGATCACTGTTGTCAAATGGTGCACCACAGCCGTGATGTTGATGCTGATAGTGATGACGAGAGTGTTGATGGTGATAGCGATCATAAGGATGATGACTATGATGATGACAATGATGATGGGGGAACATCGTGACGGTGATAATCATGATGACGATAATGGAGACGATCATGGCCGACCTGCGCTACTTGCTGAATCCAACAATCCGAATTCTTGCTACAATAGTCTCATACAAAGATGCGAGTCGCCTATAAAATCATCAAATCAGATTGTCTGACGCGTCTTGATATCTTTGGAAAGTTCTCACCTGAGTAATGATACCCCGGCTCTACCTTATCACTGGCGACTTGGGAAGTCTTGATATGGTATGACTCATGTGATCTGCATTTCTAGCTGTTTTGAGCTAGACTGTGATGGTCAAAGAATCGATCTCTCGTATATCAATATCTCAACGCGGTTTTGTGCCGTATCAGAGGATCGCCATGACACAGCGTAATGTACCTCTGAGGCTTGTTGAAAGATCTCCACCATATCACTATGGTGGGCACGACTGCAACGCTCCATAGCCGAAGACGCCCAGTAAACACCAAGATCTCTACGATCAACTAATCTTTCTTGCAAGTCTGCTCGAACAGTGTCCTGGTCAAGACTGGCCTACCAATCACTCGGTGAAGATCCTCAGTCATGACACGTAATATCTCTTGACACCAAGTACGTTGCTTAAACTTCCACAAAATATACTAAGGACCTTATTTTTAATTTCGAATCTAAGACTATACCCAGGACCAAGAATGTCCCGAGTCACTCGAGCAGACTGGAAGAGGTATGGGGGTCTGCATCGCTCTGTTCCATCAAGTGATGACTATCGTGTAGTCCCGCCTGGTCAGCTAAAATCATAGACAGATTCGATGTCAATCCAGATTTCTATTCCTAAGTCAACCCTCATGCATCTCAACAGCTCGATTGAGTACCTCTTCCACATGCTGATCGATCTGGAGCTGCCAACCCGCCGTTCTAGTCCTATACAGAGCTTTGGAGAAAGTCGTGTTCTTGCTAATATTGTCTGCTGATCTGACGGAATTCATGTATCAAGAAACTTTATAAAGTTGATCAAAAGATGTTAAAGAAAATGGAAGCTAAAGCAACTGATCCCGTACTCATAATAGACCCGTGGTGAGGGAAAGCATGACTCATGATAGCAATACCTGTACTTGACCTCTGAGGCTCATGCCCTTCTTATACCCAAGCATCTTCGGTATGAATCTGCCTGTTGAGGTGTGCTGCTGTGAAGGTCTACAAAGCTTTACATGTCTGAGCTCTGTTGAAATGGTAGCAGTATGACTTCGTGTAAGGTCTAGCGGATGTCTGGGTATGTGGCCATCTCAGATTGACACAGTGTGTGACGAGAAAATCCGTACAACTATGTCATGAAATGTATCAGAGGACACTTGGGCTCTGAATTTACAATTATTCCTTGCGAGCGACACGCTCGGGATCTAACTCTGCTTGTTCCTCTCCAACATTGGGCACACTGGGCAAAGAAGCAATTTACAGTCTAAGGATGCTGCAGGACATCTAGACGTCTTTGAGCTGGTCGGTGCCAGAGCCGCTCATCACGCCGCTCAGCAAGTTATACAAACAGAAAATTTGTCTCTCACGCACGAGTTGACGAACTATCTCGGGCAAGCTACCAAGACCGTATAGTTGTTGACCGAGTGCAGAGATCTTGCGTTCTCAGAGAAAAGGCAACCGTTCTATAGCAAAGACAACCTCTTCCAGGGAGCAGCCTATAGGACTCCACTGTGGAGACCTTTCTTTGCGCAGACTAATAAGTTCGAGAGTTCTACTGTAGCGCCATCTCTGAGGTCAACCTCCTTGCTTGCCGCACTTTTGAGCGTTATTGTAAGACATCTTAAAAAGAGGTTGGCACTACTGTATAAGCAACTGATAACATGAACAATAATTTCAGCATATCAGAATGTGATACCTCAGTCCGACCACACCCTGTTAATTCTTACTGCACGAGCAGAGTCCGCAAGGGAAGTGGATTATACTCCTCACATCCTGACCCCGCATTCCAGAAAACGTGTCTTGCTGTTGCTATCTGCGTCCGAACCCCCTTCATAGACCCTGTTCTCTGAAATCATGATGGATTGTTGAGGCTTACGGTCTTCCAGGGGTTACTGAAAGCACGATAGCCATCGATAGAAGTAGTCAGAAAGTCGCTTCTCTCATCTCCTTGAGCATATGCGATGAGTAGTATAGAATCCAATCAGTGATTATGAGGGGCCTTTCCACCGTATTTAGATTGGTCAGTATTGCTTCACCAGTGCGTAGATGGATGATTTTTTGGTGCCTCGTGTACGAAAGCCTGCTGGATGTGCCGCATCCAACATAATGAGCGATGTGTGCGGACAGCAAGACTCAAAACGATACCCGTCAAAGTGGTTAACATCGTTCCTTAGCCTCCAACCTGAGACCTGATGATCACTGACATCGATCCTGTATTCTCCTATTTTTCCGCCTTCGGCTCGCGTATTGACTGTCAAATGGTTCATGTGATCTATCCAGTGAACGAGCTTTGACCAAATTCGGCCAATCATAGCCTAACGACCAACCAGAACTCATCCATTTCTCTCTGAGTGCAGAAAAGATTGACTGAAAGACACAGACTATATGCTAAAACTGGGAGAAACGTTCCCAGCCGAGACATCTTCGCCCATTTCATCCTCTGCTGCCACTGCGTCGACCTGTATAGCATCAACTTCCGATATCGCAGCTAAAAACGGATATCAAAAATTCTCTCCAGTCAATCATAGAGGTATTTACGACGGAGTCATCGTAGGAACGGACTCGAACACTTTGCATAAGCTCGGGGGAGGCTGCAGAGCAGTCGGAGATCGTTCAGATTTCAACTTCTCATAGGACATCTCTTGTCTTATAATATTGAGAGCGTGCTTGTCCAAAGTAAGGAGTGGGTCGATCTGGGATTCTAACAACCATTAGTACTAGAACCGTGATTACTCAAGTCTTCTGATCATCCATTTGATTGACTATCAGAGCGATCGGCCTCCAGGAATGATCGTTGCCGCTCTCGGCACAGCTGTGTTTGCTACGCAGAACGATGCATAAGAAACTCTCCCCTTGATGTCGGCTCCGATTCAAGTCTATTTGGCTCTGGAAACCCTCCGTCCGACTTTAATGACAGTTTAAAGGCCATGACAAGCCGAATTGTAGATTTCCTCGAAGGTAATGAAAGCTTCAGAGACCTGCCACAGTATCCCCTCGCCATGTCCAATCATCCAGTGAACTTGAATGATTCTTTGAAATCACCTGCGCGTCCAAAAACACTGGTTCCCAAGCACATCTCCAGACCAACTGAACAGTGATGAATAGTAGAGGAGCTTATGACTACGTTCCAGATTCGCAGGAATCTCAGTCGATTCTACGGGACCATAGCCTCATATCGTTACAGCATATTAGAGAACACCTCTTGCCAGAGTGCTACCTAATTTATCCTTGATACTCGGAGTCTCTGTGGACCACTTAGATCAAAAGCAAGATAGCTGTTGCTCTTCCAGATGTTGCCTCTTCCCTAGGAAATCGACAATATCAGGGATTGTAGGACGTGAATACGCTTTAGGTCGCTAGCGGCATGTGGACTTACTCATTTTACATTAGGTTGGCGTCGTACGATTTAAGCTGCCTATAGTCGAGGTCTGGTGCTAGTCTCTACGGTTTGTTCTTCTTTTGTGTTGTTGGGTTGGATCACAATCAAATGATCTTGCCCATAGATCTGCTGGATCCTCATTAGTGGCCTCAGTACAACGCTTGTGCTTTAGCACGGGCTGAATAGCAGGCTCCAGTTGCCACTCAAGTAAGTCATAATAAAAAGGCTCTGTGGGCAGCTACTGTTTAGAACTACAAAACCAACAGTGGAAGCTAGCCACGCTCCACGACGAGGAAACGTCTGTGCAATGTAACCCAAAAAATTTAGCGCCCGAGGTTCCAGAAATTAGGAAGTCCAAACTGTGATACCTGTTCGAGAAAGGCATCGGCTTCAAGCAAGTTCTGCGGTCAAACAAACGATCAGTCAACTGGACAGCGAACTCGATACTAGGTACTCGAGTCTGAAAAAATTGTCAAGGACCGACCTTTGTCCCGCGACAACTTGCTGCCAACCCAATCAAACACAGTAATAATACTGTATAAAGAACAACAGAATCTGGTGACCAAAGCAGTCAGAGGTTGAGCACGCAAAATTCTGGATCAGTGTCCATCTTGTCCTGAGCCGGAAAGGCAGGGTCGCCCTGTCAGCCGCGCCAAAGCGGGTTGAAATCGTGTTATCAGAATGATCTTTGTGTATATAACTGAGCCGAAGCGCAGCAGATAGAAAATCAAGTTCTTTTGGCAATTTCAGGGTTATGTAGTGCGCTCTCAATCCGTGCGGTGCCTGCCTGTGTTTCTACAGATATTCCTACTTGAGCCGGTGAATATAATTCACGGTCGAACAGGACCTTGTTAGTGAGCGTGGATACCCGTCGCTCCTTTCTAATGAAGTTTCTCGAATACAAGAACGTCTTTTAGTTTCTTCACAACCGCTCACGACGGCCCCATCGGCGTCGCGAAGGGCCAGCAAGATTGCTAGCGAGAGTAAGTGTGACTGACATGCGCATGCTTGGTGACTGTACTCCTGACACACCAGAGCCGAGACTGTCCAGAAAGCATAAAAGCCTGCTCGATGTCAAACAAGATTGTGGAAAGCGTAGCTGGAATTATCCGGCTCTGTTATGCACGCACGCTCTAGAGAACGGCCTCCATCGAAGAGCATTGGCCACTTTACGAGATCGAAAGGTTGGCGCTATCATGTCAGGTCAAGGGAGACATCACATTCAGGTACCAACATTCAACAACTCCCGGATGGGCATCGGGGCCAGGATAAGCTTCATGCTATAGGTGGGGTTGTGATTCAATCAAGGATTTGGGCAAGATAAAGGCTGCACTTGAGAAAACATCGCGAGACCTTCGCAACTTATCATGGTGCTATCCAGAGCTCCGAACATATGCTTCCTCCTTACAGGCCAGATGCAATAGACGTAGGTGGCCCACCATTCTAGAAGCGCGCCTACCCGGACTTTCAAGCTCGTTCGGCGAACAAGCACAGACATTTGCTGGTTCGTATATGGTTGTGTCTCAGAAAGAGCGGGAGGCGATGCGTACGACAGAAGCTCCGAACCCCATCCTGTATGTTATCGAATTGTTGCGTGACTCAGGCGACCAGATGACAACATACCTGTTGCCACGACTTGAACCTGAGTAAAGCAGACTCACAGCGTTGGAGATTGGTCCAATGCTGGATGATCAGAGGGACGGATGGTATGTAGTATGAATATTCTGAAGTTAAGGCGTTGATAAAGAACTTTGAATATTTTACAAAAGTGAAATGAAGCGGATCACAGACTGTTTTCCAATTTGACGACCACAAACCAGCCCGCACGTCACCTCAAGTCCAAGCACAAGGGAGTCGGAAACCATTAGAAGATGTCGGAGTCTTCTCAAGGCACGGGAATCATGTCTTGTACAACCAATCCCACCGATCTCCGAACACACATGCACGATCACATGAGGTTGAATATACAAAATTGAGACAGGCCTCTCCCATTATCTCTCTTTCCAGCAACTGTTAGCACATCAACGTGGATGCAGCTTCCTCCATATCCGCCTTGGAACAAGAGCAGCACACGACCATATTATCGTAGCCACTTGTATTTTCTGGTGATGCAACTGAAGGACTAATGTAAATACTGGATAGTGGGACCTGCGAGCTGCCACGAATATTGCGTAGTACATCTGCTACGTCCGCGGCGAACTTGAATTGAGAGAGCATGTCGTGATTCTCCTTTCTGTCAATAAAAAGGGCTGGATCGCAATTGACGACGACGATGGCTCCTGATTTTCGTATCCACGCAATGTGCAGGTCTGTCAGACCGACTTTTGCAACAAATGGCACATGTCGAACCCGAGCGTGCCGCTTGCTAAGGGAACGACCCAAGCATTCGAAGGGGTCTTCGTCACCATCGCTCGAGGGAATTACCGGTGTGAACAGAATGACAAGCTGATCGGTAGGAAGACAGCCGAGGGCCTGTAGGCTGGAGGAAGAGGATTGTATGAAGCGGACATTGGGTGATTGAACTTGAGCATTTGTGTGCGCCGGCGTCAATGTGATACCAGCCATGTTTGCAACTTATGAATTGACAGGATTGAATCATCAAATTAGGGATAATGGGCTTGGGGAAGGGTAGTTCTTTTCTTGGAATGAGATAGAGTTAGAACTTTGGAATGGAGTTGCTCAATAAGTCTGGATGAAGAGCATGCTGAGGATCGGATGATTTGGTGGGTTTTATGTTGTAATGCATGGCTCCAACTCGGGAGATATCACCTGATGCATGACTTACGAATTCTCGATGATGACTCCTACGTTGCGTAGATGCAGTGGTTCACGAGCCCATTGGCGATGGTTGAGGAGACGTCCTCATTGGTCAGCTCAGGTTTGGTCAACAGCGATTGGACGGGTCTCAGTCCGCGCACGAAAAGCATTTGGACGACTCGGAATACTCCATGCGACTTATTACAGCAGCCCGCTTCTCTAGTCTACCTCAGCTTTGGGTATAAAAGGAAGGATTTCGGTGACACTTCGTTACGCCCGTTCCAAGAGTCCACCAAGATAATGTTATATAAGCGAAACTTCCATCACTTTGAGGTAAGAAGTGAGAGCCATGACAGTATATGATAACAATTCGTGGATTTATTGGCGGATTTAATCAAGTTTCTGCCAAGTTTTTCTCTTTGAAGCTGGTAAATGGATACGTGTGGTTTTTCTGGAGGCTTGGCGCTACGGAGACTGGGCATCCGTGCTGACTGCCGCAAGAATTTCCAGCCAGAAATCCGGCCTAGATGCAGGGTCCGATTTCTTGGCGACCGGAGATTGGGTCGTAAATGCTGTTAAGAAGCAAGATTTCAGACGTTCAACGCTTAGTCATTAATGCTCAGTGAAAGAAAACTTTAAAGAATACGACTACCGTTCGCGTATTACTCGAAAAATTAACGGCAGGAACCGGAGACGTGGTGAAGCAGACATGTACATACCGTGTAGTAGTTATGCAAGAGTCATGCAACAGTCATGCCATGCCATGCCATGCCACGCCTCACTCTTCGCCATGACAGCATCTGATTCTTTGCAGCACCAACAACCGCTGCAGTACATCCTGGTTTCTGGCTTGCTGGCAGTCAAGGCAGCTATCACTCTGTGTGACCGGTTTCCAGCTTTTTGGCCACACTCTTACGACGTGCCAACCTGCCGTGGTATTGCTGTATGCTACGCACCCACGCCCCGTACCGCAGGTCCAATGACAGCTTCTCGTTTGCCGCGCCGCCAACAATGCTGTGATCGGTACCCAGCCTGCTTCCACTTGCCACTTGCCTTCCCAATCGATCCACCTGCATCGACTGTTGGGTTGCAGGATCGAGCCTTCGATGTGGTGCTACTGCTACACTATGCTCAGTCCGCACCTGGCGGTCTTGGCCCCTTTGTTGTTACAGTAACGCAGGTTGACGTGGGCTGGAAGGGTACTTGCGCATGAGATACCGACGAATTGCCGAGTCAAGTGGGCGGTTTCACGAGTCATGTCTTGGCATGATAGCACTGCCAAGATGATGGCTCAGCTGACAAGGCTGACCGGGCTTGCACGAACCCACACTCCTCCGCCCACTGCGAGAGGTCGGTTCTGGTCCGCTGGCTTCATGCGAATGCCCTTTCGGGACTCGACGTCGCTATCTCTTTTGCTATGGTCAACGCTCGAGAGATGAAGAAAGCCCGCCATGGAGACTGCCAGACCTGCTGGATCTGTCCGTTTGACGTCAAACGCACGGCCGCAGAGGCGATGCTGGATGAGAGGCATGAAGACCTCCTGCTCATCGATCCTTAAGACACCAACGTCTACACGCTCGGCCGCATCGGAGAGCACAATGGATGAGAGTTCGATCGCGAGGACGTCAACTAAGCTCCCCTGCGTACGCCACCACGGCCACTGAGGCGCCTGGAAGTGGACAAGCTGTTGTTTTGACGCCGTCAGCATGTCTGCAAGTTTCCGCTTCTGCAATACTGCTTTGTTGTCTGCATACTTCTGCCATTCACGACGCTAGCGACACGTCTGCTTGATTTCACTTCTACAACACTGCCTCATTGTCTGTATACGAGGGCAGCCTGCAGGTACGAAGCGGTGATTTCTTAGAGTGAAGCGCCCGCCTTTATCAAGGCCAATCACCAGGCGTGTGGAGTCTTCGTGCTTGCCAGACAATATCGAGATGACCACGTCGGGTCAATTTGTAACAATGTGCAGTAGTGACAACAATGCAGTAGATACATAAATCGTCAACAAACTAGCGTCTGCCTAACTTGCATATACTTAGTAAAGTCCCAACTGGGTGTGAAGACTAGTAAGTCGTGAACCTCGGCGTTTAAAGTCTCTGAGTACCTGATATGGCGAACACGCTGCTCTTGCAGAACCCATCTGTTCGAGTCCATACACACCTGCGCCCCAAGTCGAAACAAAACATACCCTTCTAATGTGTTGGTACGACGACCCCGCTCCCGTCAGATTCGCGAAGTGCAACCACACAGTCAACCTTCCTCCCGAGCGGAAACTTCTCACTTGCCCAGAAGCCATGCTACGCGGCAGAAACTGCGACTCCATACAGACGACAACCAAGGCATCCAGTACGAACCGCTTGATCGAGTGCCCAGCCTGCGGGACCGTGCGTCTCCCTATCGTAATCGAGGTCGCAGCCGCACGGCTAACATTGCAGCGCAGGCCAGAGCACAGGCAATGAAGACAGGTCTCTGAAACAGGCATAGTATAAATGATGGGGTCGCTGGATCTTGGGACACGGCGAGCATGACAGCGTGCTGTAGCTCGTCAAGGTTGTTGAACTGGCGAGACCATGATTTTGCAATGACACTTCCGAGCGGCAGGTCCGTAGTCGATGGTAGAGATTTCGCGTCTGGCCATTCATTCATCGCCACACAATCCACTTGGAACTTTTTCCAGCAGGCGAGTGAATAGATAACGTTCGTGACGTGTAAAACGTCCACCCTTGAGGTATAGCCGTTAGAATCCGTGAGCTCGCCGGTATGATCCAGTGGGCATAGGGAGCTGTTCGCAAAATCGATGACTCGAATAGTGCAGTCGTCTGCAAGCAGGAGGTTGCGGAGAGCAATGTCGAAAACAAGCACCTTTTTGGCATGACAGGCTGCGAAGAAATCGACAATCTGCAGTATCCAGTCCATTCTTTGCGACCACGCTGGTGGAGAGTTTTTTTTCATGTGTTCTTCCAGGCATCCATTACCATAGTACTCCAGCAGTAGCCCTTCCTTGAAGACACCCAAATATCTGGCAATTCCTCGTACGTCCTGAAGACGTTCGTATATTGCTCTCTCGTTGCTCAAGTCACTCGCCCATTCGTTATCTGGATCTGGTTCGATCGTACCATCAGGAAGGATAAATCCACAGAGCCTTGGTATCTTCAGTACAGTCGACGGCTCGTTGTGGACGACGAAGCCATCAAGTCCCACGCCAATGATCCTGGAATTGACAAGCGTCCCATCGGGATATATCACACACCGCGTGGGCATCGAAGTCATGGCGACGATGCGGAAGACAAGTTGGCGCGTAGATAGGTAAAAGGTCGAGGATCGTACCAGGAGAAGCGCTCATCAAGGGGGGTATTGCTGATTGATACACCGTCCGTGCACAGAAGCGTTTATCGCTCACCCTGTTGCTATCCGGAGTTTATCTCAATACAGAAAATATAGTCCAAGATTCGAGTTAATATCCCATTCCCTAACAGACTTCTGCTAGATTGGATTCAGTTGTAGTCTTACCTCGCAATTCGCCTGTCTTTAGACTACTTTCCTCATGGTATCTGCTCGTCCGAGTGATGCCAACTGTCACGATCCTGTCAATGACAGGGTCGCACAGCTTGCTTCGCCAAGATGCGGAGAAGAGCACTCTGCAAAACACGCCATCTGCTCTACTCCGCTCTGCTGCTCAGCTCTACAAAGCACAACAGAGCTGACTCTAGGCTTTGTCGAGAAGGTTATCGAGAAACTCTCCGCCCGGGAGCCGAGCGTTGGGAGTGGACGGAGATCGTGTGTTCGAGCCGACTTATAATTGCCCTGCAGGTGAGCTTACTTGTGAAAAGTGCGGCGGCATGACGAAACGGAAATATTGGGCTTCTCACCTTTGATTCGGGCAAAGAATCCCGACAAAGGAGAACCGTCTATTTCTCTGAGATTCATCCTGAAGATACCCGTGCAATTTGTCTCCCTGACGGGCAAAGGAAGAATGCTGTGCTGTGTACAGTGCAACCCGGTTGAGTATGATTTCGATTCAAGATGTGGGAATGTTATCTGCTGCAAGACCTATGGAGCATGCTATCTCGAGTCTGCCGCAGAGCTGTTGTTTGGAGGCGTTATGGCAGAGCTTTGAGCTGGATCATCATCCGCGCTCGACCACCTTCACCAAGTTGCGTCTCTGGGGATGACGTGGAACACCGCATGAAGCGCCTTACATAAGCGATGGAAAGAACAGTGTGAAGAAAGCATATTAGGAGGCAGAGTCGCAGCTAGGGCTCCAAAGGCGATACAGGCACTGCATCTCACAACGGGTCGGCGAGGCGGACAATACACTGGATTCTTGCGACAAGTCTATACGAGGTACTGCTCAGAGATGCTTCTGCCACATGCAGTCTCGTTGGGGGATCTGACGGCAGAAATGACAGGTAGACATGAGACCGGATTCTGGAGTATGTTGCGAGCAATCTACAAGCGCTCGAAAGACTACTCCCTAGTTATGCCGTTCTGCCTCTATCATCGATCTCATGTCCATGAGACCGATAGTCATCACACTGCCTACTCATAGCTTTGCTCTGGCTGCTCGTGACCGGCGTTGCGGAATGACGGATTCGCACATGTCGAGCCAGTCCTTGTCCTTGACAGTGGTGACCACTCCAACAAGAGTGCGCCAGGTCTTCTTGACATCAGTATCTCTCTCTAGTTCCCTAGCGATAATTTCTTACACCACATCGGACGAGACATCACTAAATAGCAAGTCGCAGTGCGAGGTGGCGCACAACGGCCGGAGTCTGTCTTTATCTAAGGACTCCAAGAAGCTTATGTGCTCCTATCGAATCATATTTTTGTCGTTCTTTAGAGCCACAAGGAAAACCTATTGTGGTCAGTTATGCACCTTGTCTGCGGCCGCTGGCTCATACTCACTCGCCCGCACTGCTTGTACTATGAGAACGCGATGCCCGAAGGAGTAGTGAAAGGGCCTTTTGGGAAAGTGTCATCCACTGAAGAATGGCAGTGTGGCTGCGGACGCTTCAATCTTCTCTCATCGAACTGATACCGAAACAAAGCCTCCTGTCCCTCGTACAGAGCGACTCTGAGCATCCAGATCTCCTTCTTCCCTGGGAGGTAGATGTTTGTTGGTTGAGAAGATGTGTTGACGGTGTAGTCTCGGATTGCGACACCCCATGGCAGGACGTGAGAAGAAGGGTGTGGACTGGTAAGATTAGCATGGATACAGCCTACCATGAAGAGAGTAGAATAAAATACTCGAGTGTTGCCGGTGTGGGTGTGGTCCAGGTTTAGAGGGCTGCAGGCCAAGACTGCTCGAGCTGGTGAAGGGCCTCAGCACAAGGAGCTGCTGGACCAGGGCCTTCATCGAGTATGACAGACTGTAGGTTCTTCGACGCATACGAGCACAGGCTCTGTAACGAAAACAAGACGAAGATCTGAGCGAGCGGCCACATGGTGAACGATAGAGTATCTCGGAGTATTGTATGCCTGTGGAGTCAGGCTTGATGCTAATAAAGTATGCACAGAGTGCTGCTTTCCGGGTATCCGGTTCACTGCATTCCGGCTACCCTCTGACCCTCTTTCGAGGATCATGGTTTTGAGTTCGAGCTCAAACCAGAACACCCTACAAAGATCTGACAGTCGGTGCATTCCACGCTCCGCATCGAACAACACTTTTGCAGAATCTGGAAATATTGACCTCAGACCACAGTGTACAAGATGACTTCTCCCTTTTGTACAGCAGTTTTGCTCAAGCAGAGATGAATTTGGTGTCCGCAATTCTCTACGCACTTGTTGCAGTCCTGAAGCTCATACGCGCCACCGGCTGTCTGATTGACTATGAAGATATCGGCCTTGATAAGTATTGCAGAAGAGCTCAGCAATTACTAAGCTTCTGTTTTGACCAGGCTGGGCTTGACCTCGAGATCTTCTTCGGCTGTACTTTCGACCTTTATGCGCCTACACAGCGCGTAGCCGTCGTCCATAAAATTATGAACCTTGAGGTGGTCTTCTTCTAGCTCTTGAATTTGCATCATCAGTGTGGCTGTAATCGGAATCTCGAACGCGGCCAGAAACTCAATAGTGTCTTTCCAGAAAGTTTTGAGGTGACCGCGTTTGTCATTAGGATTGGCACGCGCAATCCACGATGACCAGCAATGAGCTATCGAGCTCGCAGTCTTGATGTCGATCTTGAACCATTCAATATGGGCCTTGCGATGGATCTTGCACCATCTTTGTGCATGCCAATATTCCGATAGTTCGAAATGGGTCAGCGTTTCAACTCGTTCGGGATGTTGTACGCCACTATAAGAATCAAGACGTTCAGGGTCCCCATGGCCACACTCAGTCCAGTACCGCAGTCGAGTGTTGATCGCGTTGCAAGTATAACCTATTTTGATCATTCCAAAAAACTGATCCCGAGTGTAAGTGAAGATGTAGAGGGACCCAGTCGTGCCCGCTTTTGGATCGATGGGTGCAGACAATTTCGAGATCAATGTTTCTCCTTCGAGAACTTCGTGCTTTGCAAATGCGACCGATTTGGCGGGAGGGCGAAAAGGTGCCGTAAGCACTGGTTTCTTTATGTGCAAAGGTTTTGAGCCTGGATATCCGGTAATGTCAGTCTGTACACTGTGAACGATGCGAACGGAGCGACTGCTGCACCTGCTGCTGCATTTTAAGCTGTGGAGACAGAGGGAAACTCACTGGCTAACTCGACTGTCTGAGCGATTCCAGAGCTCACACCATACAGCGCAACTTGTATCTCGTTGTGCCATCGAATTGCCAACTCCTGCGCCAAATCGCTACCCCACATCTTATTGCGATGGTGACAAGCACAGCAATTTTGCTCAGCTATTTTTGCCAGTACTCGTAGCGCTGCTTTTCTCGGCAGACTGACTTTCAAGATACCATCCGCCAGCTGGAGCGCTGATCCATTCTCCTTATCAGTAATCCTTATCAAGCAACACCTTTTTTTATCAGGTAGATACCAAATGCATTGGCGTGCTCCTTTACTCAACCATGAATGTGTATCTCCAAAGGTTGAGAATTGATTGACCATAGGAAGTACTGTCATCATTCCTAGCGGCAGATGCAAGTACAGAATCTGAGCTCAAGGCAAAAAACCTCAGGTCCAGCAGACGGCATTTTATGGGATGCACGAATAATCGGCATTACTGCCAAGATACAACAAACGGGTGAGGGGGAAGTGCGTTAGCGTCGGGCACGGTGCGGTCGCTTTTCAATGCAGGCAGCCTGAATTGGCATGCAGAATCAAATGATCTTTCGTCCCAAGCTTCTGGCTAGGCTATGATTAGCGAACCATCAGTAAGTAATTCATCCTACTTACAGTCGATCCTGTCCAGGACCGACGGCATGACGACACGACTCCTGGATGCTCACCTTGATGATCAAGCAATGAAGCCCATTCTGTCTGCACGGGCCCGGTTTGTGCGATGGCAAGAATCACTTGCGCTCACTCAGTGAAGCCATACAGGTGGTTCTGTTCACACCAGCTCTTCCGCAAATGCAGGCAGCATTCCAAGACAGGAACGTTTCTGCTTAGGACGATCCCTTCAAGAGCCGTGGGTCGAGCCCACGACCTCTGCTTATCGGATCTTATCTTATCTCCGTCCAGACCATGAGGTAAGCACACCCTAAGCTAGCTAGCTCTGAGGGACCTTCCCCCCTCTTCCTTCCTTCGTGCTATGGCCAGATAATCAAGTGAATCTTTCGCTCGCATCGCCGGTCGTGTCAGCTATCGTGCGCGTCACCGCAGTCTTTCTGCCCCTCTGTTTCGGAGCTGTTCGCATCGACGCGCTCTTCGACGGTCACGCTGTCGTGTCAGTTGCTCGACTCGTCTCGCTTTGTTCGTCCGCTGCGGTACATGTCAACATTCATTCCCGATTACTTCCGTCGATTCAAGCCACGCCTCGTCGATCCAAACTACAGCTCGTCACACAAAATCATATCAAGAGTCTCGGCTGCTCTTGTTGGCCTTCTAAAGCCTGGATGGGCGGGTTCGCACGATTGTGACAGATCGGGCAGGGTTTGAGTGATCTCGTCAGGTCGTGATAGAGCTGACATTTTTTACGAAATAACCCGCAACAGTAGACCAGTCATGGCTACTTCTTAAGGACATGCAATCGCTAGCTCGGAACGTCGACTGTGCACGTCTTGCCTGGATCGTGCCCGAAAAGCCTGTCGTCGCCCTGTTCTCATTGCTGGGCTGGGCCAACTATACGGATACCGATCACACTTATTCAGGCCGGCGAAGGTATGAATGACGCGCTGCTTCCTAACTGGAATTGCTGACAATTTTTTTGCGCGGATGAAAGTCCTTCGACAATAACACTAGTGACAACCTTCGTCTCTGGATCGGTATCAATAACCAAGCGGACCATCTCCTTCTCGTCTTGACACGGCGCGTCAGGGTCACGAGCACCAACGAGTATCGCCTATGCTCCTGCCTTCCGATCGAGGCCCTCAGCCTTGAAGTGGTCGATCCTGCCGTCTGTCGTCTCTCAGAAGGCACCGCCCCGTTGAACATCGACACAGACGCCACCAAAGTACGTCCGAACCAGACATCACAACTGTTGCACATGTCCTTCAACCTCGATACACAAAAGAGCTGGGCGATAATGCCACGATACCCATATGCGGCTCGCATCCCCTCTCGAGCAACGTCGCTGCTGCGCACACTCAAGGCTTTATCGGCACTTTCCACTTTCAATCTGTTTACCAGCCACGATTTATGGACCTTGCAGGTCTTCCTCAAAGCTTGAGATAGGGATGGCGTCAGCTGCCCAAAAATCCAATACGGCAAGTTCTGTTCCGCAGACCGCGCTGCAGTCGTTGACCGCTGGAGTCTTCAAGGACGGTGTGGTGCTCAAGACGACAAAAAAAGAGGACATCGACAACGCGAGGCGCAAGCGCTTGAATCGCAAATGTGATGACACGTCATCTCCACCCTACGAAGCGCCGCCTGCACATTCGTCTGCTCCTCAGCTTGACCTTGTGTCTGGCTGGCCCTGTGTGTAGAAAGATCCAATGCTGCTTCTGGTGAGTGTCATGCATACCACACCTATGCCCCACGCTGCTGTTGAACACGTTGACACGTCCAGGTACGATGGTTCCTTGTTAGATTATGTGATGATATTGCCTTTTCTCGAGCCCCCCATCTCGTCGTCTGGAGTCGCGCTCACGCCGGCATGTGCCCTTCCCCACCCCACCTTATATACGAGCATGGTCTACAAGATCTTGTAAACACCAGTCTTCACACCACAGTGATTTCTCCTTTCGTCTCTTTGCCGTCGCGAGCAGTCCATGAGCATCGGACGCGACTATTCCATCCCCGATGAGCACTTTAAATAAAAAATCTGCTGTAATGTCTTCCGTCCGCAAGACAAAATGTGACAGAACTTCCTTGTCCCAACTGTTTCTCAGAATTCCTACGCAGGGACATATACTTGATCCAGCAATGCGATGACAATGTTGTTCTTACTAACCTCATCACAATCTCTTCATAATAACGTGGTATGATACCACTCCAATTGACTGTAAATGCATGTTCAATGCCCAATGCTACCTGCATAAGTGTTACGAGATGATGCGATTGGAGCACGGAGGAACATTTGTTCGGTGCCGGTCCAACAGAGGACTGGCCCTGGGTTCTATCCACTCCCAAGTGGTTCGACCTGAAGTTCTGCCGTCAAGCTAACCTTGATTCAGGGTTCCCTTTGACCTTGTCAGACCGGCACACCACATTTGACTTCGCTTGCAAAATGATCGGCATGTCAACCTCGCCTGACTCTCGGCTCCACCTATCTCAACGACCTCTTTCTGCACACCCCGACGCTCGATGATACCGGTGTCGCTGTATACGATCGTTCTACCAATCAGTGGGAATCAGCATGTGACTCCGTGCACACCTATGAACATTTTCGGGCGCCAATATGCGTGAAATTCGAGCCATTACCTGCTAATCTGTACTGCGACTAACGTCCCTCGAAGATATCGGGATGATCAGCACCCGGGTAGTGCACTCTAGGGCTTTCACACAAAGGCGGTGATGTGACTTGAGGCTTGCATTCGAACTGCAAGTCCGTAATCATACTGAACACTGGGCATTGGAACGCACTGCAGACCAATCGGGCGACTTTCCCACAACCTCGATTGGAGGTGCATGACGATAAGCAATTACCAGGTTAGGTGATTGGAACGATGTTGCCTTTTTCGTTTGCGTTGTAGCGGGGGTCCGTTCCATCGAGAGATGATCTTTGCATTCAGGTCGACGTTATATATTTTACTACCTTTCCACTTCTCAAGTGGCGCAGTGTACCATAATCCTCGTTCATCGTTTACTGCCTGGCGATCTTAAAACTTGGCGTGCTCTTTCTTCCTCTTTCACAAACACGATCATGACGCGCAAGCAAACAAAGAAAGCACGAATCCAAACATGGTCCATGCGCCCCTCGCATCACGAACAAGTGATACGCCTTCTGCAAGACAGCGACCTTTCTTTCAATTTCTACGGACTTGACAACCCAAATGAGAGTATCAGACAATACGATACCAACATCATGGGCCGATTTGAGTGTCATAATGACGCTTGTGCTTCGCGCGGATGGTCTAGCAAGAAGATTGCAATCACGATACGATTGTACAATGACTCAAGCTACAATGCCAGAATATATCACCAACGATGCCGAGATTGCGGTTGGGTCAGTCGTCCGAAAGTGGATGGCTCGTATGCAGAAAGAGTAGCATACCGCCTGAAAAAGTGGTGTGGTATCGAGATAGATGCGCCATATCATTCCGGTGAAAGCAGGGGCCCCCATCAGAGCGCGTTGTGCGAAGGCTGCAAAAACGGACGTTGTAACAGCCTTCGTCAAGGAGCATGATGGCGAATCTGATCAGCAGGCTTTAGAAGGAAAACCGGGCAAGCTATACAGTTTATCCTCCATGGGCTTATTCGAAGTGTTTCTAGACAGAATAACGCCGAAGAGCTCGTCAATTGATGAATTGCTTGCGCAAGGGCCAATGTGTTGCTAGAAAGTTAGAGGTTTACGTTTTCAAAAACGGAGGTTGTGAGAGAAGTTGGAATATCTATCTCAAATTCAAAGAGTATTTTCCTGAGCGTGATCCTGCCAGACTGAGGGGTGCAGTAAGTGCAGCGCTCAGTGCCAACGCCAGAGGCAACGTACCCATGTTCGAGGAACGCCGCTCGGAGAGGCTCAGAAACAGAAAGTACGACTGTTTCTTGAGGAGCAAAGACGCTGGTTGCTCTTCGCAGTCAGCAATTGTGTCAACGGAGAATGACCTCATCAGTCATGAGTGTGAGAATTCGACTGCTATTCAGACTCCGTGTAAGACATTTGTCGAGATTATGTCTTGCCGCGTGACCGGCGGTGCTCGCGGTGAACGCTTCGATACAGTGGATCTACAAGAGTCTGGGGGATATCACGTTGATACTGCAAGGTCGAGTAATCGACAGCCTAGCGAACCATCTGCTACGTCTTCGATCTCGGCCACCGTGACACTCAACGAAGCCATTGCCAGCCAGAGACCGCACGATACCACACAGAACGATAGACACAGAGCCTGACGACTTCGATGATGCTGCATCCAGTATTCCAAGAGCTACATCGGAACCCGTCGCCTGAGGGTTCGATGACAATCGAACACCTCACTGCTTCATCCGAGCATGGAGAGCCAAATCGACCCCCTTTTGAAGTGGACTATGCGGGCATCTAAGAGATGTCCCTGGAGGCGGTTGCAAAAGTGATCCAGCACAAACCCGCCTCCCGAAGGCTGACTTCTGCACAATCATAAGTCCTCGTAGCTTTTCAGACAAGGCATGCTCTACCATGCGGGCTTGTTCTGCACGCTGCTGTACGAGACTGGCCAAGGACTCGGATCATTGACTGCAGAGAGACCGTCTGTCAAGAATCGTTTGGGATTGTCAATCAATACAGCGATGCATGCGTCCCCAGCGTATCGTGACATATCAAGACCAGGTGTGAGATATCTCTTGGGGTCAGAGAGGCCACAAGCTGCCACCAACTGCTGGCGCTGCCAATTCGAAAGTGCACGAGGACAGAGCATGCGAATGACTGGTTATCAGTCGACTGTTCGCGCCACAGTCGATTCTCATTCCATGCAACTCGCGGTCTTTGTGGCACAGCGTATTTGCCTGATATATTTAAGTGCTGCACATACCCTGACTTATACGTTAGACTTATGTCTGTCCTCTCTCCTCGCATGTTCTACACTCCCATCGTTGACACCATGGCAAAAAGCTCCCTTGACTGCAATATGAACCTCATTGTGAGCGGCAGATATACCTTGGAGATATGTCTCCATACGGTCCAGATACAGGCCCCCTCGCTTTCTTCTTGGATCTCTGCCCAGAGCTCTACATGTGAAGATTGCGGCAGAATCACAGCACGACTTGACCATAGCTCTCCAGAAGATAAAGCTTCCGTCTGGAACCGAACTCGGCCGCTTGGAGCTGAGATCAGCCCTTTCCTTGACTAGGATTGTCAAAGAGTTCGAATGTCCCGGGTTGATACGCGGCGCGATGCTGGAATGGCACGACCACTACCTTTCGGTCGATCTCCGTACAGACAAGCTCTGGCCTTGCATTGTGACTGAATATGAGCTTGGCTTGTACGCAGAGTTTCGCTTGCACACATGAAGATACATCCTTCGTGCTCCGGTGATTTGAGCCACAGCATGGCATCTCTGCAGTCTTGGACTGACAGGGAACCGTCCTTCACGCCTCGTGGCTACCTCATCCTCCGTACGCACCCCCTTCCGAAGCTTGTCACTCTATGGTACTGACATATGTGCACTTCAGTGTCTATGCATGCCCAACGTGACTTGATACTGCGAAGTCTCGAGAACGACTGGGACTGGGAAGCTGTGCGATATCAGCCATCTTCGTTCCGCATGGAAAACAAAACAAGATTCCCTCTTTTGAATCGAACCTTGGCCGACATACTGTTGCCACTTCAGAAGTTGGTCAGCACACAGGGTGAATGTGTGATGCTGCAAAGGCTGAGGCTACGGGTGGGACTGTGCCTTACCTGTCACAAAGCGGACGCGAACACAGCGCACGAATGCTGTGAGAGCCACTGAGCATTCTGTACAAGCTGAGCCTGCAAAGACAGTCTGCCAGCTCCATACGCTACTTCGATGGCATACACAGGGCGAGAGATTCGGTCATGGTATGGGAGCAATAAGAGTGATGCGGATAGGTTCAAGAGGTAATGATACAAGCAATACTTACCTCTTCTGATTCCTTTCTTTCGCTGTTTACAGGCTCATTGTATCACAATGCATCGATAAAGGGCAACCAATGGCCAATTTATGAATTCTGTTGGGCTTTCTTTACAACGTATCTCTCAAAGTCGATTAACGCTGCACATTCAGTGCAACAACAGGTCCACTAGTAGAGTGTATGCAAGATTGCAATTGACCAAGAAACTTTTCCTAATACTTCGAGACGTCTAAGAGTGCAAGAACTACTAATTGCTTATATCTTCAATGCTCGGGACCACCTCTTCCGGAGACATGTGAAAATTGTCCCATGATCATGCACTTGCCGGGCATCCTATCTTGTGCTTTGACTATCGCTGTTTCAGAGCTCGCAGTTCGCTTTCTCGCTTGGCCAGCTGACCGAGCGTTTCCTGGAGGGTCCGATGCTGGAGGGATTAGATGTCAGCATCCAAGTCCTCATCTGAAGCAGGGGATGATCACCTCGTCTGATTCTGTCGCTCTCTCGCTCAGTTGCTTGGAGAGATGCTGGTTGAGGCGCCAGAGGTTCTCCACTTGTGTTCGGAGACTCCTCAGTTGCTGCTTCAAGCGAGATTGCCCGTGGACAAGTGACTTCCTCTCTGCGTCAGAACGCATCAGGTTGTTGCTGACCTCCTCCCATGCCGTCGCCCAGGCTTCCTGGGTTGCGATCAGGTTTGCTCGCTCTTGTTGCAACCAAGCAATGCTGCTTGTTTCCTGAAGCAAGCGCTGACGTGTCTGTATGTGCTCACGACGTTCCCTCTCCAGTTGGTCGGCCGTGGTCATGCCTTCGCGATGTGTTTGGGATGCATTCTTGTCCGGCTCTTCTTGTAGAGTTCCGTTCTGTGAGTTCCGGCTCGGTGGTAGAAGATCAACATGTGGGTGCACGGGTAAGTCTGCTGGGACTGGATGTTGTAGCATTGCCGTCGTGCAGCCATGTAGGATGATTGTGGAGGTGTCGAGAGTGAGCTTGGGAAGGATTGGTCGGTGGGTCTTCATTGTTGCCACCAACGCTCCTCCATGACAGGCATGTTTGCCCAATACAAATGATGACCACGGGGCCTTGATTTCCGATTCGTAGGCTCGACTTGTGGCAAGGCTATCATCGGAATGCAGCAAAGTGACGTCGACTCATGACGTGAAGCCAACTTCTTGGTTTGGGGGGCCACGATGATCCGGAAGGTCCACTCCCACGTCCATCTTCAGAAACCAGGAAGCCGGTTCAGTAGCCATTTTCAAGGACGAGGAATACAATGCTACCAGACGCCAGTCTCTCCTGTGTCTGCCTTTCTATCCTTCTGCATGTCGCTTTGCATCCGGATATATCAACGGAGCACAACAGCCCGCTCAGGTTAGGCAAAGCAGTGTATCGAGGGTCAGGAAACCAGGAGACCGGAAGCCACCCTTGGAGAACATATATAATGGCGCCAGCTCTCTGGTCTCATATACGGAAACAACGAACTCTCTTTCTTTCTTGCATCACAACGTTATGGGTGAAATCCGTCGCTATGTGCATTTTCCATCTCATCCAGTCATCTCCATCTCTCGCCCGCTCAAACACCACGAGTACCGTATCATGAAAGCTTTCATGTCCCATGTTTTGAGTTTTCTTCGACTGTGAATCGTGCGGGGGATCATCGTTTTGCCCGATTGCTCAGACTCAAGCCGATGAAGTAAGGGCTATCGTATATATGGACAACCTCGACAGAGTCTGAAGTGTCCATTGCGAGGGCCGCACAAGCGTACATCTAGAACTTCCTAGAAGCCTTAGACACTTCTGCCAGGTTTTGGAAATATATGACTTATGGAACAGTAACCGCTCACGCATTCGTATGAGGGGGATGGACCCAATACAAGAGCCCCTCAGGTGAACTTATCACAGACACAGAAGCCTCGAGACGTGCAAACAGCCGAGCGAGAATGGTCAACAGTCACCAACCTGTAGAAGCAGGCGCTATGGTACTACATCAGGCCGGTTGTTGCTCTGTGTCGTTGCTGGAGCATTCATTCATCGATGGCTCTAAGTAGTGGTTGCTAAAAACCACGTATATACGGAGTGAGGCATCTAGGGACCAAGATGACCTCAAGTTATTGTACGGAAATAGAATGTCATTCCTATTGGTGCTTCTTGTGTAGGTGCATGCTTCATAAGAGTATATCTCTCTGCGTATACCAGCGATCAATCTTTGCCTACGCTCAGCATCTGTCTTGCGAGTGAACAAGTCTGCATGAAGCTTAAGCAGCGAATCCTATCGCTACAAGGTCACGATACGGCTTGAAAGGCAGAAAAAGAGTCGCCCTGATCTCGTTCGAAGATAAGACGGGCGAGACATGAACGTGATGCCCCTGCAGAAATCCTTCGAGAGTCTTGACTTTGCGGAAAAGCAGCCTGCCAGCCATCTGTACGCCCAGAGAGTTTGCGGAAACAGCATCTTTCTCCATCTTGGACTGTACTTTCTGGTGTGGGATGGTGATGACTGTCTACGACTTCGCGTGAGCGATGCATAAGTTGGCAGGTGAGCTTGCCTTACCAGACGTATCCTCGGACTATGAGAAGACATGATGACTGAATCAAGTAGATTGCAGGTGTCGTTTGATTGCGATTAAGGATGATATTTCCGTTGTGAACTGCGGTGAACAAGTTGGATTCGAACATCGTGCTTCCGAATTCAGGTTGTTGGTCTAAAAGTTCTTGCAAAGACTTGAGAGAAAGAGAATAGAGCCTGTATACTGGTCGCCGGAAAGCCGGAAAGCCGGTGCACCCGAAGATATAAGGCCAGCATAGTCCTCTCGCAAAGACCAAGCCTCGAGACTCCACTCCGGATCACAATCGCATCGTCACACAACCATGTCCACCCTCGAGAAGGTTGCTGTCACTTCTTTGGCTGTCTCGAGTCAGCTTGTTCCTTTCCAGAAGAGTCTGCCTTGTATGGTGGGACCAGTCCCCACAATCTCTGCAGGACAGAGACTGCAGTTCGAGTGAGCCACGGCCGCACGATGTTACACCGATATTCCTTGAGAGGCTGACAGAACTGTCAGGATGATAAACCTGCTCAACAACACCTGTGAAGTGACGGTCTCGTTCTCGAATACGGAATACCTCCCGATCACAGCGACCGCAACACCACTTGACTGTTCAGGAAACCAGGTTGCCTCTTTGTCACTGCCGAAGAGCGTGGCGAACGGTCTTGCATCTGTCCAGTGGTAATCAAAAGTTAGCTGTCTCAAGCATGCTTCTTGGCTGACACGCGACTCGACATAGGCAATGTACTGCTCTGAACGCAACATCGTGTGCCTTGGTCGATATCCCAGATGGTGATGGCGATATCGATGGGTTTGTCAAATATCGTGACAACTCTGACCTCCAGGTAGTATGTAAGACCACCGCTGCTGCCAGTCAGGGCTGCTAGGGGTCTACCATCTAAGTGACACATCCATTGGCTGGCGTCGTAGACACATTCAGATTGACCACGTGTTATCGTTTGATTCTAAGTCAAGTCCACATGAACTCTATAGATTCCGGGTATCAAATCGTGGTCATTGACTGCACCGTTTCAGTGTTTCAAAATCAAGCAGATCCAAGAAATGAATATATTGTCTTCTTCACTAAAACAACGTCGGTTGCTGCTCTGATACTGGAACGGGAGTTTGGCAGAAAGGCAGATCAACTGACCAGTCTCCACAAAGTCCGATCCATTCACCGACACAGTTTAGCTACTTGGTTGTTGCCATTGTTGTTATTGTTGGTGTCATGACGAGGTATTTCGGTTGCTAGACCAACACAGATTGAGCAGCTTGTGTCAAACGAAATAGCGCTCTGAGCTCTTTGCCCGGACACATTGTGGACAAAAGAGAATGATAAAGGAACCAGCACTTGGATTATTCAGTGGAACAAGCGCATCCGACAAAAAGGTCTGACCTGAGAAGATGGCTGAAGTCTCCTTGGAAATAAGAGAAAGATTGCAGTCCTCGCAAATTCTTCGGCCCAAACGGCCTACCTACTGGCAGACGACATATCCATGGTCAGACCTGAAAATCACGTTCACCAAGCACGAGCGCACCACGCACCACTTCTAGGCTGAGACGCGAGTTTTATTCCGCTGGTTACGTTCGACTCAGAGGTAATGTATTTTTTCACGGTAATAGAACGCGCTTGGTCATGAGCAATTACTTTGAGATACGAGATTATGGCATGACAACTTTCTTCCTCCAACAAAAGCTTCCCGAATCACAAATGGAAAACGCAAAAACTGCGAAAGCTCTTCTGCTCACGCGCCAGCGCGCGGGCTACGGAGACCTGGCTAGTCAGAGTACCTCAACCTGACTGTCCAAGCCTGGTCTGCCACACTTGGATAGCCTGTTGAGCCTCCAGCATCTTGCTCTCACGTACCCAGCTCCCTTTCCAAGCCACAAGATACTCACATCCGAACGGCGTCATCCTCTGTGCGGTCACTCGCATACCACGGGACGACTGCTTTCCAGGACATAGCGTCAGAACCTGCGACTCTGATGGTGTATACGGAGAGGAGGACGATATATCAGTGAGCTCGGAGTCTGAGCAGCTCATATCGCAGGCGGAACTCTAACTCTCGGCAATCTCTGATGGACGCAATGGGGTCGTACGTGGAGAAAACAGCTCCTCATGCTCTTGCTCGTACTGTTCCTTATTGACTTCCACACCATTCATGCCTTTGGCAGCCTGTCGAGCAACAGATGAAAGAGCTTCCTGCACGATCTCGCCAAAACGATGGACCATGTTGTCACACTGGGCCTTGAGCGGTTGTTTGACTGTCTCATCAGTAAGCTCTTCAGCGGGATGAACACGTAGACTGATAGACACGGTTCCGAGTGCGCCGTGAGTTTCTGATGCGCATTCGAGGGTTTTTGCAAGGTAGGGAGCCTGCAGTGCAGATTGCCTAGCCGTGACACTCTCCTGTGGTTGACTGTCTTGTTGTCGGAGGTATTTTGCGACCTCGATGGAAATGCCTTGTTCGATCTGCGAGACCTCTTCTGTAGAGAAGGAAGTCATCGGATCGTCATATCTGAACGAACAACTGATGGTCGATGCTCCAAAGTGGACATTCTCCTGCCGCTGTATCTTGTGCGGTCTCTCGGCACTAGATGGTGTAGTTATGCGTTCGCCACTCTGCTGGGCGACCCAGTCACCAACAAGCTGGATGCGATCGTTGTCTTGTATGAGAGCATCCATGTTCTGCATCCGAGAGATGTCCCAACCCAGCTAGGGTCGTCCACTGCTTGAGATGTTCGCCCTGACACCTTTCCAAGCTCAACGAATCCCTGTTTCGCTTCAGAGCCGGTGACTTCAATGCCAAGGTGTGGTACATCTCCGGTTCCGTCTTTTGATCTTGACAGGTCTGAGACCAAAAATCTTCTTCTGAACACCCTGGATCCTCTCCCTGTCCAGTATTAAGGAGCTTTGCTTTCTCGGGAGCGTTTCTGTGGTACGGACCCGGACTGATTGCAACCAATTTGTTCAGAGGGAACATGGTTCTCTCGACACTTCCATCGATCAGAAACTCTTCGGTAGGTGTTGACTTGAATGGCGAAAATGGCTGTAACGGATACTCAGTGGCATCACCTCCTATGCTCCCTCCAATCTGAATGGGTGTGTAGTCGATGCTGGGAGAGAACGCATCTGCAATGCAGGAGGAACTCTTGCCATCAGGTGTTGTTTCGTTCGACAGTGCCAAGGGTGAGACTGTGGGGGATTCTTCGATCGTAGGAAGTGGGCTGAATTGGTATGGCATCTTGGTGATTTTGACCAGTTTCGAAGTGTGACAACTGCTATGCCGGGATATGTCCGTTGACTTTGAATGCTGTGAAAGCTTTCTTTGTTTGTCTTTTAGTGATAACAGTATCGTGATATATATCATCAACCCAATCGCCACACCATAACTCAAATCTCGAGGTGGCATCAGGGCCACGAACCGGGAATTGGGTACTCGGGACCAGAAACAAGGTGTCCCTACTTTCCAGATTTACGGTCAACTCAAGACCACTTCGTGGGTAGAAGTTTCGAGAACCGGGATCATAAGCTCACATACAAATTGCAGCATGAGGGAAGTGAGCCACTCATCCGCTACGTAGTCTTGTGGCAAAAGCGCCTGTGCCGCAATGAGTTCATGCTGTTGAGCTTCGACCGCAGTCACTGCTTTTTTGGGGTAGCTATAAGGCAGAGACACCCGCAAGATGCAAAGGTATACAACCTGTGGATAATACACATAAAGATAATATTATTGACGCTCTAGTCCGATGAATGCACACAGATGGTCCTGGATTTTGCTCTGCATGCAAACACACTGAGGGCCGCATCGGCCACTAGAAGATTTTACGTGATCTTTGCCCTCCCGAAGGGTATCTCCCAAGCCCAGTATTGACTGACAGCTTGTTCTGCATCTTTCATGTGCTCGCCCCACATCCACGCATCCTGCCATTCTACAGTATACCAAGTCTGATCTGGTCCAATCCCGTACAAGCAATATTTCCGTATCTGAGGTACATGACCGAAACGTTGCCATGCTGTGTAGTAGGCGTACAGTTGACGGTGAGATAATACCGTGGGTTGGAGTTGTGCAAGGTAGCGAACCTGACTTCCGATCCAGCAGTGGCTGACGATGCAGCTAAGTTCGGGGCATCTGAAGTCCGGATCTGCATCCTCCTTTGACTTATCAGTGTCAGAGAAGATGTACGTCTACTATTGGAACTGACCTACAGGGGCTGGACGGATAGTCTTTCCGACGACCATATGTCGAAGCATGATTCGGGACACCTCTGAAGCTGATATTGACCCTGCACCGCTTGCTCCGTCTCTAGGATACAACTTATGGCCTGACATTGTGTTCAATTTCCAGATCGGGAAGGAAAGAACAGTCTAGAGAAGAAATGAATCGTGGAATAGACACAAGCTTTTATAGGTAATTACGTGCTAAATTCGAGAGAGGGGAAAGGCTCGATCATATGGGTTGAGCAAAAGACATGTAAAGCCAAGAAGTGTCTGAGAGTTGATTTCCTCCATAGGTTCCCCTCTTGGGAGCCTCAGATCCGGTTTGCAGACTCTAGTTTCCGGATTCTGGGAAACCAACGTACGCTATTTGCCTAGTGTTCGAGCTGTTCAACACCTTTGTATAGTCTATAGGCCAATTGGCAGCTTTTTCCCACTTCCTGCCTCAGCAGCACGTAAAAAAAAAATGGTCGTGTTCAATCCTCTTCGCGATCAAGCAGGCGCAACAAATTTCTTCCTGAGCGTGCCGGGCTTTCTTCCATAGGCAACCATATCTAGGTTCTAAAACTCGGAGTTCAGAAAGTGGACTTGCTCTTTCTTCGATGTTTGGGTTGCACGGACCGTCCTCAGTGCTTTTCTGACCTCCATCTCGAACCATGCGCTGCCGCAGACTGAGCTTGTCAGCATTGTTTTGCAAGAAATCATTTTTGGGACTCTACCTGACACCGCCAGGTTTCCCGCCTCTGCTGCCCATTCTAGGCTCAACAGATCTCGAGCTTGAATGGCAGTATCCAGCCGCCGAAGTCTGGGTCCGTCTCCATGAAGTCGGCAGGTCTCCGATCTCAGCTTGTGACCCTTACCTGCTGAGCAGATGAGTATGTTGAAGATGTGTCTCTTGTGCAGTTCTTTTCTGGAAAGATATCTCGGATAGGGCATAAACCACTCTTCTTGAACTAAGAAGAAAAATATCAGCACGTGTTCTAGCGTGCTTTTCAATGCTTGAGGACGGCCACAGACCCTCATCTTCCAGTTCCCATGCAAGGGCCAACCTTCGCACGCGCGCAGACTTGTCGTTATGAGCTTGCAGAAGATACCTAATCGGCAGAAGATGTGCAACGAGACCAATGCCTTTTGCTAGGAAGAGCACTGTGTCGTAGCGATCGAGGCTCGGCGTGCTGCCATATGGTCCGTCAACAATGGCGGGATAACCCATCTGCTGGTCGTCACGACAACGCCTTATATCGTTGCTGAATCCTCCCTGATGTCCGACAATCAGGGTGATGAAAGCGTTGTGGTGTAAAGCAGTCTCACTCGCTATATCTCCTACGTTAGCAAAAATGTAAATTTACTTTGCACGCACAGTCCAAACCTGTACTGCTTTTGTCCGGGTGGGAAAAGTCAGTGTCGTCATTGGTGTCCCCGGTCCATGCCACAAGGAATGGATGAGCCTGGAAGCGAGTCAAATAGCCAGCTCAAAGCCCTTTCATGGTAAGATAGATGTATTGTCCTGGACGGACTTTCCACGGCTTGTTCACATGGACAGTGATGCGAGTTGCACCGTGTTGATCGTTCCCACGAAGATGTTCAAGCGTGCACAGTGTGCTAGGTCCGTGTCGCCAGTTTCTGCAAACGAGACTTATAGCCCATGTTATGGTCTGCAAGGTCCAGAGTACGCTGGGTCAACATAGATACCTTCCCATCCTTCACGCTTCCAAGTTTACCTGCTCACCTCAAAGCTCACATTGCATACTACCTTAAAACCTTCGCCTATGTAGCTACATTGAATTCCACATTGAGTTGAACAGAATGGCCACAACATTGTCTCGTGCTCCACCCGCGCTAGGCCAAACTTCTGACTGGGCTCAGGACGATGGAAGAACACAGAGTTCCTCTGCATCCCCACGTTCTCCTCATGCAGCCCCGCCAGTCCACCTCGATGGTAAGCAGACTATGACGCATCCGGGCGTATCTACTCAGTATGCCGCGCTGAATCGTGGCCCTGTCCCCCAAACCGGTAATGGTTCTTCAGCTGATCATCAGGATGATCGCATGTCATTGGATGGATCACAAAGCAACCGAGCGTCGTAGCCGTCACTTGACACTCAGATGGCCGACATCGAGATAAACGAAGACGAAGCCGCACAGCGTATGGCGATAGAAAGAGAAGGAGAGAAAGGGCCTGAGCCGCAAATGATTAACCGCTCTGACATGCCGGAGCAGATTAACAAGCTGTACAATTCCAAGTCCAAGTGCTTTCGATAGTACTTCACAGAGGGAATGCGGGCAAAGTGTGACCCAGAGCTTGAGGAGCTGAAGCGCGCCGTGAAAAAGTGGTGTGACACAAATGACGCGACACCGGAACAACGAAGAGACTGGGAAAGAGTCGACGACCTCAAAACATCGATCGAGCTCCTGGCTAACGGTTGGTCGCAATGGCAGAACAACAAAGCATCAACACAGCTCAGAAATAGCCTGCGAGTCAAGCTTGTGTCTTATGTCAACAAAGTGTGCTCACTCGGGCTGAACCTGAACGCCATGAGCCCGCAGCGCTACCAGAATGAAGCTCGGGACCTTTCCTCTGATGGAAACGACGCCAACTCTCGAGTCATGCTAGATCTCTTTGAGAAAGCGAGAAGGATGCCCAGCACTGCTCACATCACGAATGAGGTGAGCAGTGGCAAGGCCGTTGAAGCTTTGAAGAAGATCCTTGCCGACAACGACGATGGCCAAATGAGAGAAGGGTTCAAAGTCATCGAGAGATTGGACACGGACATCACGAAGAAAAACAAGCAAGAGGGGTTCGCCGAGAAAGACCACATCTTACCTGTAGAACAGCTGCATGGTGCGCTCTCAGAACCCGCAGAGGAACGGCGGAGACAATTTGCTACGGTCATCAAGGTGATGGATCTCGTCGCGCCCAATCGGGCGCCAATCACGTACTTCTTGATCAGGTGGAGTGAGAAAGGAAAGGAGGGGGAGTTTGAGGACACAACGGAGGAACAGTGGCTCACTAGATCGGAGCTTTTGTCCTTTTGCGGCAAGAAAACCGTTGACTCGTGGCGCAACTTCCTCTGGGCAAAGAACAAGCGTAACACTGAGTGGCTGAGGCGGTGCATGCCGAGACGCACACATCCACACACTGGGATGCCTTTGACTGCGGAAGACATCCAGAACGCTCCTTGACTCATCGATATCAAAGGAGAAAGGTAGGTGGGTTGTTTTTGAACCGAATCTGCGGGATGGCTCAGCTGATTTGGCATTACAGACCGAAGAGGAGCAGCAATCAGAACGGGAGAGACGGAGTCAGCACTTGGGGTATCGGAAGCGATGAAGAGAACGACGACAAACACAACACAGAAGATGAAGCAGAGGTAAGTGGGTTCATTTGAGGCGACGTGGTATAGTCATATAGTGGTACATAGATCAGATAGAATGTGAATTGGAGTTCTGTACACGAACCCGGTAGCTGCTTCGCGGTCTTGTATACCACGCCGATCTGTGCACAACTCGATGACATGCGCGCGCGGACAGATGGGCGAGCAAGACAGACGATCTCTCGAGTCATGGTATGGGCAGCTATGGTGAGCACCTCAAAAAAAAAATATGATTCCATAATCCAGGCCAGTGGCAGCGATCCAATACATGATAAAACATTGGGGTTAATGTTAGCGTAGAAGAAGAGACGCCCTCGTTCCCGAGCTTCCCGTGCCGAGCTATTTGACCATCTGAGTCTCACCTGTGTCGCTTCAGCGACCCGTTCGAGATGTTCCCGTGGTAGAGCAATCTGTAGACTGGTGGCTTGGATGAATCAACCTAGCAGGTTTCTTCGCCATTTCACGAAGCACCTGCTGAGAGCTCCGCGGACAGGATCTCCAAGCCATCAGAGACCTCCGCACACACATCATCTGATAAGATAGAGCGGGACACGAACAGTGGGAGCTTCAAGAATTGAATAGACAAATACTGTTCCAGCCTTCCAGTAGAGCGCCACAAGCTACAAAAGTGATAGCATACCTGTTGTCATGTCCTGTTCCATGGACTAAGAGGATTCCAAGACAACAGTGCTTTGCCTGTGAAACTCTTCACACCCCAGAGCCTGATACTCGTGTCAAGACGAGGGAAGTTACCCCACCGCAAACTCTCAAGAACATCAGTTTCCCCACACACGATCACCGATCTCATCCACAGCTTGTGCAGCGTGAGCGCGTTGGCACGCAGGAGTTGTGCAAGGTCTTCCGCCTCGATGACAAGGTTGCTCAACCGGACTTGCCGAAGGCATCGCGTCTTGATCATTTTGAGGAGACTGCCACGAGATCTGACCTTCGAAAGTCTGCATCTCACCTTCTCAAGATCGTTAAAACGCCCCTGAAAATCGCCAACGAAATTGACGTCATAGCTTCGCAAGGTCAGACTCTCAAGTCCTGCGGCATGCCTGGTGATCAGGGACAACGCAGAGCCGTCGTTGATGGCGAAGACATAGGATAGCTCGATGCTTATCTCTCTCAGAGAAGCACCGACCCAGGTGAGGCCATCACAGCGGTAGTTTGCGCCAATACCGTCGCGCCGTTTGAGGGAGCTGTCGACGCTTTGCCATGGGTAGCCAGCCATAGTGACCGTTGCTGGCAAAGAGAGACTCCATGGTGAGAGACCGCTCCTCGCCAAGGCCAGCATGAATCTCACGGGTATGCTTTCGGACCAGCACAAGACACTGCGGAGGATGAGGCTGGGTTCGTGATCTGGACCGCTATCCATCGTCCCGGGTCTATGCCACTCGAATTCGTTGTCGACGATCTTGATGTCCACGTTCGTGTTCCTGTTCCGCCGCAGGGCCTCGAAAGCAGCTTGTACGAGTGCGACGATGACGCCGGACCCGCAGAGCTCCGTGTATTGCTTCGAGAATATGACCAGTTGCTCGATCACTTGATAGGTCGTACGCTCCACAGGCTGCGGAGACCGGGCACGGAGTATCTCGGAGAGGAATACCAGCCTTTCTCGACTCGGTGCAAGCGTGCTAAACGTGACCGACTTGATGTACGGTGCAATCACGTCGCAGTTGCACACATTCTGAAGCCATTGAGACAGTCTCTGCTGATATAGACCATGATCGACTAGAAGTTTCTTCTTGCAAAGACGGGGGACGCCAAAGCATGCAGCGCTATATTGCTAAGCCGAAGAGCTTTGAGTGTCTTGTTATCAGCCAGTTGCGCGACCCTGAGAAGGATCTCGGGAGGCAAATATGGCTCACGAAGCTGCTCCATTGTGGTGGTCACAAGGCTGTCTCGAATGCTGAAAGCAGGGCGGCAAACTACAAGGATGAGATGCTTGCTGTTATTATAACAAAGGTGCATGCAGAAGAATCCAGAAGTATATCCACAGATATACTTACTGCTGGTGGTGACAATGACCGCAACTGCGAGACAGGGAGTAAAGTGGTTCTCAAGATGTGAAGATCCACTGTTCATTCCGGAGCAGAACGGCTGAGGGAAGGGGCTCGGACGCAACAGATTACCAATACCGCGGATCTGCCAGAGGCTTGGGTGGAGAGAAGCACTATCTGATTGCAACCCCTCTAGCACAACAAAACAAGAAAGCACAGCGACCCGCTATACCCTGGCAGGTGTGCAATAGGTATGTCTGGTAGCCGGTGAGGCGGCGCATTCTTCGTCTAGATGTTGGCTGTTCGTCTTCGTCGCTTCGGGCTGTGCCCCAACTGGTCAGAGAGCCGCGCCGCATAGTGGCAGCGGCAAACGGCAGTATCTTGATTGGGGTAGATTCAGAGCTCGACAACAACGAAGATCGTGTGGCACAGGAAGATATAAAGTGCAAAGCAAGTCGGCCAACCAGGCGTGAACATGAACAGCGTCGAGATATTGGCAGCGCAGTACCGAGAAATCACAAGCAGACAGAAGTGTGCTGCCGGAGAGTCAGGGACGAGTATGGCATGTCGCAGGTTTTGACTGCAACTGGAAACTTGGAAGCTGGAACAAGGCAGCTTTATACCTCTCACTACGTGGTACAGTATGAGGTCGTTAGTAATGCAACGAATGGTAGGCTTGCATCAAACTTTCCAGCTGCAAGAGTATCGTCCCTGCTGGTTGTCGTGTATGCTGCGACCGGGCGCGACACAAGTCGAGAGTCAGATAATTCGGTATGGATGTCAGAGAAGTGGTCGAGGTGGTCACATGCACTCGGCAACGGTGATGCTAAGTCAGCCAACTGTCCCTCATCATACCCCGGCTTTCCAGGCTTGTTGCCGGAAGCCTCAAATCTGGAGGTCGCGCGCACAACCTTGACGTCACCGCTCGCGAGCCCATGTCCGGCAGCGACAACTTATCATTTTTCGTGCCGCCAACGCGTCCTGTGTCTTCCGAGCTCATGATCGCTGAAGCGAGTTTCCAGTATCTTGGCACTTTATTGGCTACCATACGATGTACCGACATCTCCTGCAGCACCTGCCATACCTCGTGCTATGCGACGGCGGTATCGGATGTTGTTTTTCTGCGCCGCCAACAAGGCCTGCCCAATTTGATGGGGTAGTCACCACACGCGCCAGCTTCGCTTCGTGCAACAATGCATCTCCACCAGTGCCAGCAGTGACGTCCAGACGTATATGAACGCCCAAAAATAACGTGTCTAAGCCATTGCGACGGCCATGTTGCACTTGTTGGTGGCTTTGATCCATTGTCCCGCAAGACGAAAAAAACGCTGTTTCGTGCCACCCAACATACCGTGCTGAACCGCCAGTCTGCATGCACGTTTACCGTCAGAGGAAGAATCTAGCAGAAGCCACCGATACAAAGCCCGTGGTCATCATCCGATTGGTGGTGGCTTCATGCGACCGGATGCACACGATATGTAGAGGCTTCGCGCTGCAGAAGATCAAGCAAGATGTAAACAGCAGTTTCTCCCAATCAGAATTTTGCCAAGCAGCGGGGAGACTTCGGTTCCTGGAGGACTTCAGGTGACCGGTGACAATTCTACCGCACCCAATGCTATCTCTACGTCCACAATATCGGTGCACTGAAGGCTTTGAGATCTTATACTCCGGATCCGTATCTCACTTGTGTCCATTGTGATATCTGCTCGTCAGCTGTCTGGGCGCCATGTTGCCCCAAAACATATCATCCATTCAAGCCATCAAATCTTCTCAGCATGTGTTGAGCGCCGCTGACTCTTCTGCCCAAGTAGTGAGAATTGACGAAAGCGTCGCTGTCAAGTTTGGAGGTAATGTCTCCCTCACTGAAGCAGCCAATCTCGAATATATGTCCGAACACACCGACATACCAGTCCACAAGTTCTATTCGTCCTTCTCGAACCCCGAAACAGGCGAAAACTTCATAGTCATGGAGCATATCGATGGAGTCAGTCTCGAGGAGGTGCTGCCAATGCTGAACTCAGAGGAAAAACAAGACATCACAGCCCAGCCCTGGACAATAGTCAAAAAGTTGCAGAGACTAGAACAGCCTGGGTATCTTGGGTCTCTCAACCACCAGCCATATGGGGACGGAGTCTTCTACGATCCCGAGATAGTCCCACCCATCTCCGGACCTTTCGCTTCCGAGGACGAACTCTACGCGGCCATTGTGCGTCGGTTCGAGAAGTCCGAGTCTGCGTCATTTGTCAGAATGCTACAAACCCTCTCAGACAACATGCCTCGTCATAAGGTGGTATTCACGCACGGCGACCTGCAACCCAAGAATATAATGCTTCAGGAAGTAAGCGACAAGAGAGGTGCACGCAAGTACAGAGTCCTGCTCATAGACCGGGAGATATCGGGGTGGTACCCGGCATACTGGGAGTATTGCAACGCAACCATTGCTGGGAGATTCAAGGCCGAGTGGCTTGACATGGTGCAAGGTATTCTTCCTTCGTCCACATTCGAGTACGAGTTTCTCTACATGGAGTTCATTCGGCATCTCATCTTTTATCAGATGGATATGTGTGCCTTTTTATTTGACGGCGCTGTGTCAGAGAGAACTGCTTGCAAAAATGGAGATCTAGTGCAGCGAAATATGCCAGTCGACGCTCGTTTCTCAGCGTGTGAAATGGTCCTGAGTCCGCACTGGATGTGACATGGAGATGTATCTGTGTGCTATGACGATATTGAGAGAAGCTGAACAAAGCCTCACAGTCGCTCGGGTACTACCAACCGAAACAGCTAGTGCTCTTTCAGTGGGAAACTATGTGGTGCCAATCATTTCCACGACTTCCTAGTCCACGCGCCGCACTGTGGATGCAAGAACTAAGCGCCCAGTCTTGTGAATGGAGGACGTCCCCATTGTTTCAACACGCCGCAGGATTTCGGGCGGCAAAAAACAGCATGGGATTTCACGTCACGTCCAGAGCTTGGATATAAAACAGAAGTTCTCTCCTCATCGTGACTATCTGATATACTCAATCTTGATTTCCTCCACTACCATGTCTTACCCAGTCTATACTGTCGAATATCTCGGCTCGCCAAATCACGCTGCCCTGTTCGTCGAGACAGGCCCCGACGGCTATGGTACACTGTACCATGTGACCGAGAACATTCTTCAGGGGATGATATTCGAGAAGAAGAACAACACCCCTGATCATTCTACTACATACGAGAAGGGATCAAAAAAACTCGTTGGAAATGTGAAGGCGGATGATATGGGTCAATTGGAGCAACTCTGCAGGACAGTCGTACCGCTGGGCATACATTGACCTTGGGAGGGAAACACCAGGACAAATCAAAATCTCTTCGCCGTTGTCGAGACTGGGTAGAGGAGACAAAGTCGAAGCTGATCTCAGATGGCATTGTCAAATGTGAGTTCTGGATCCACACTGGTCGATCATTATGATACTGATACTCCAAGAAAGAACAAACACGACGATGTGCTCAGCATGGCATGGTCAATTCCCTAAGCCCAATTACTCCCTTGCGTTGTTTTCAAGTTGTTTCCAGGAAGAATGGAAAGCGCTTATGGAAGGCGGATGACCGGTGGAAACGCGAGAGCGAGACCGACTCTTTTCACGTCCGTGTATATTCTGCAACCAATTTACTGTCTCATGGTCGATGGAGATCTCACTTGCGTAGTCGACAACATGGTGTCAACTTCACATCCTAAAGGGGCAGATTTTGTTTGGAGGTCTGGTCAATAAATGCTGACCGAACTGAGCGGTAGCTCCGACTTAGATTACCGAAACTTTCTGTGATACTCGAACCAACGGAAAAGTATGTGAAGGACAGACGGGCAGCGCGAGTGAGACCGCCATCGTCTGGACACCTTCGCGTACTCAATATCATCTACGCGTGTGAGGGTCCCAGTTGTGTGTGACTAAGACAAATTTTGGCCACTCCTCGCCAACACACGCAATTGAGCCAACTTCGGGACAATTTTCGTCAGCCAGGGTCTCATAATGCTTGTACTCGAAGAAAGCCCTGTCCTTGACTTTCATCTTGTGCCAGAGCGTGTTGGAGCCCTTGAGCTTCGGGACATCTGCGGTCTGGTGAACTTCGACCCGACATACTTCCTCCACTGTGAGGAATACAATCCCTGTTTCCACAGCCATAACGAAAGAACCTTCAACAGGGCACTGCAACCATTTCGAGCATGGGATATAGACGAAGCCCACGTTTTGCACATCATGCGCCGGGTGGTGACCTTTCGAGCAGCAGGGTCTCTTCGAACAGAAACACACAAGGTCGTATATCACTCGGAATCTGGCAGCAGATCAACATTTGTGAGTAGTGGTCCAATTGGTATCCTTGAGCTTGAGTACATACTTAGAGGATCGTGTCAGAGGAGGTGCAGAGGAATGGAGGAACACATCATTCCAGGTCCATTGCCTCGTAAGTTCATACATGATCCAGTCACCTTCTCCTGCTCGTCGAAGGATCGAGCCCGGTGGTAGATTGAGCTCACTGATAGCGCTAGGCGTGTGTCCTTTGTGTCGACCCTCATCAGATGCGATGTCGCAGGACCATGCTTTGAGCTTCTGTATCGTGATGAGATGATAATATGTCTGGAATATACTGTTCGTGCTCTCAGACACGATGCCGTCCAGTCTCACATGTGCTGCGAGAAGCACGCCCTCTGCAATCAAGAGCATCTTGTGTGGGCTTCCCGGTCCAGCGAGGCGGCAATCGGCATCTATACCGGCGGAGGTGGAGCATCGTATGGTTATCTGTGACAGTGTGCAGATGCCGGATTGGCCTTCTGCGAACATATCATGTGTAAGGTGCGGCGGAGCTCGTTCCGTGCAAGGACAGATCAATTCGTAGGCCTGGAGCTCTCTTTCCAAAAGAGAACATCCCGAGCTACGGCGGGTCAGCACAGCAGTATAAAGACCCGATTTTGTCATACCTCGCGGCTTGCTTTCCCAGAAAGATGCAATCTTCCATGTTTTGTGAAGAGACGTTGGAGAAGGTGCGAACGGCTTGCCACTGAGCGGATGCACCGATCATATATGACAGGCGTGCTCAAGAACATGGTGATCCCGACGATGAAAGCCACGAGACTTGCAAGCGAGTCGTCGCAGATGCGATCTGCCCTGGTCATGGTCCTTGCAGGACTCGTGGACCCCATGGACATCACCCTCAGATTGATAGAGGCATGCACCTTAGAACCGCGACCCCGGTATTAGCTGGTCTTGCTAGCTCGATTGTGGCTCGGCCGAGTGATGATTTCTTGTTGCATGTCAAGAGATGCGGACCCACAGAACGTACGGGAGAGTGAGACCTTGCTAGGTGCTCGAAACTTGTACGATCTGCATGTTCTACAAACCCGGCATTTGATGCGCGAAAACATCATGGAAAACAGGTCTTTCGCAAGTCAGGGGGCTTGCAATTATCAAGCCTCCTATAGACCTCTTCCCACCAAATCTTGTCTCTCATGAATCCAGCATACGCTTCGGAGATATCACTTGCGAGTTTCAGAAGCTTGCTCCCTTAATGTCTTGAAAATCGAGCTTCGAGAAAGCAATTTTTTCGACTGTTCTAATCCCATGAGAACCGAGATGTGGAGACCTGGAGTCTGTATGAGTTGAGAGTGCTAATTGAATTTGTGTGTGCTGACTGTTCGAGTGTCTCCATATTCGTGGCAATTGGTGCATTCGTGCTCCTGTGATTCCACGTGATTCATGGCAGTTCTTGCCCTATTGTTGCAATCCTGTTGCCTCACATCCAACTTGGAAGCGGTGCTTTGATGAGATTGATTTGGAACATGCTGGCTATCGTTGTTTTCTTCACTGATTTCGGGCTCCGGTGCGCAAGCTGGATTTCTTCGGCGAGTGGCAAAGAACAAATTGCGAAGCCAACCACCAAAAGGCCAGCAAGAAATGCTGTGATCATCTTTTGGATAGTCTCCCGATTCGCCATGGGAACTGCGGCGAGAGTTATTCAAAGACCAATCCCATCCTCTCCACTCATTTCTGCACTGCTCCATGGAGATTCGCAAGTCGATTTGACCAGATCCGAGGGTGGGAAGAAGGAGAGTCAAAGACGGATGAGGCATAACACTAAACTCATGGACAGCCATCATTTTATACGCCAGTACGTATCAGAGAGTGGTTCGCAGAAATGCCTACTAGTGTTACACTTCCGTAAAAGCATGGAGTCATCGTAGATCGCGATCCAATAGGCCGTCAGTTGCAGCACGCGGACCTACAGCGTGGAAGCTCAACATAGGCCGATCCGGTCGACCCTTTGGCTTGCTTGCGTTCTTTGATGGACACAAGACTGACTTCCAAGATATCACTTGACATTTGTGAGCCATTTTGTGACCCGGAAGGCAAGCATCCGCGGGCGTCGAGGTTCTGCTTGCAAGGAGGTTGATAGGACAGCACATTTTCCATATGAGTACTTGCTCGATCTGACAGATGAAATATGCGGAGCATCGCATAACACTGCCCAGTGCATGATCTCTCTGATCTACCATTGGCCTTGGCGAAAGGTGGATGGTGCTTTCCAGTCAGCAAGCGAGATGTTGAACTCCTCATATTCGCTTCGGGCAGTATGCATAAACCCTTACACCGAACACCAGCGATGAGGTGACCCAGATTTTACGAGCGCAGACGAATCCGCCCACGCCTATCAAGGTGCAGGGCATGCTACATTGTCCTCATACTCATCAAAACCTGCAAGTGATCGCAAAAGGACAAGGAGCCAACCTGTTGTCTTCCACGACTAGACTTGGCCAGCATGATTGGCGGGCTCGCTCGAAGATCACTCTGTTCATTGGTTTCCCTGGTTCAGCCGGCCAGATCTTCGAGAAGCTGGTCGTGTCACTGACACAGCCAGCCCCCTGGTCGTCTTTCGTTCTGATGCACTTATATGCGCCACCAACGTGGTAAGCCCGCGCGCTCGCGTGAATGCCACTTCTGCAAGGAGGCCGCGTCGATCATGGGATCGAGGTAATTGAGGACTCATCCCATTCTCCAACGCGAGCTTGACATCTTGACATCTCTCAAACAACCTGTCATGCTCCAAAAACCATGCCTTTCGACGAAGACACTCTGGTTCGATGCCTGGACGAGCTTCAGGCAGGTAAAATTTCTTCCTCGCAGGTCTGAAGCTATCTTGACTGGCTCACAACAACTTGAATTCTGTTAGCGGTTATATGATACCTTTTGGAGGGCGTTGTATCGAACTGACGATGGAGAAAAGATCAAGTTGTTTAGCTCAGGTCATACCGTCCCTGCCAATCACGGCAATGACTGCACAACTTTGCAGCCGCACCTTTCAGCGGATGTTGAAAGCGGATCAATCAGTTGGATGTGTTGATGAATGAGCAAAATGCTACGCTTGAGCATTGTATCATGAGACTGTAAATACTGAATAATACTTGATGGTCAAAGGAGAACTGCTCGTTCAATGCTCGTTCACTGGTTAGCGAGGAGCAGCGTCTCTTCATCTTTCGATGGCATACCCTGCCTAAGGAGATCCAATCACCGCCAGGCTCAATAGTGGATGGTTGTTTGCTTGGCAAAACGGCGACGTGTCACCGTTTAGCCAAGCGAGTCCGCGTTCTATTGGAGTTGACGCCGACAAAAGTACGCTCCATGAGTGCAGGCATAGCCGGTAGTGCTGCTAAGCGAGTAGGCTGCTTCATTATGATCTTGCCGCGATGCCGTTCCCACCTCACGGCTGAATGCACGTTGGTGACAGCGAACATGCATCTGAACGGCGAGGCGGAGTTATCATGCAGCCGTGACGACTCATCACCCAGTGCCTGCTCTTCAACTTGCTTCCAAGTACGCTAAACTGGCACGACATGCATGGCGAACTTTCTTTTCGAAAACCAACTTAACATATCGCTCTGCCCCTCAAACAAGCTCTGGCTTCAACTCTGACCTTTGTCTCTACGCCATCAGTACGCTGTGTCTTTCTCTCACCCTATCGTTTTTCTTGCCTCTTGGTATCATTGAAATTCTAAGGTCATCATGATGTTCGTTTGGGATCATGAGGATGAAGCACTCACTCGTCCAGATCTCTTTCCGTACAGAGAAGATAGCCATGTCTTGGCTGTGGTGGATTCGGAACAACACAGTGGATTGATACAGGTCAGCCTTCATCCTTTCGAAGAACGAAGGTTCATCCAGAAGTTCTTCGGGGTGGAGTTGTCTTGTTATGTTTGCTGCGAGGAAGCATGCTCTCGCATCAAATCAATCTCTTTGCACAAAGCAAAAGAGATTCCAGCCAAACCTCTCCAACAAGTTGGACATGTTCCCCTTTCCGACAATGATCAGAGGTCTTGTCCGGAGCCCTTCAGATGTGCGCTCTTTGCTGACCGGTTGTAGCAAGATCACGTCAACACATATACTTTCCCCCACAGGCACTTGCCACGAAGTAGTGCAGGAAAAGTTCCAGTCACTTCAAATACCGGCCTCCACAAGATCAACCGATTGTGGAGCGACTTCGTCGACTACGGAAGACATGAAGAAGTGTCATCAGACATCGTTCTGGATTAAGCTGAGAGGGAAGTGACTTCCCAGAGGGCCCACCGGAAGCGAAAGCACAACGGAACAGATGATAAAGCCAAGAAAAGAGAGCGAAAAAGTATTGAAGATATTTCAACGCGTATCAGTGACTTTCTGCGCAGTAACCAGCAGGCACCACGGTCATTGACGGAGGGTTCATTATCTTTACCTTGCCTCACCGCCCTCAACAATGACCCTCACCGCCTTCTTGTCCATCTCCTAAACGAGATGAATCATTGTGAAACTGCTGGCGATAGAATGGCCTGGATGGCATGGCTACATGGCTACATGTGTGGCTGCATACTAGTCCTCGACAAGAACTTGGAACAGGAATCCATCTTACCCAAGCGGCGGCTTCGTGAATTGAGAAAAGCTGCTTTGCTGCTCAACAGTACCGTAGCCAACCTTGCGCTTGAGCTTGGAGAAAGGGCGTGCTGCATCTTTCCTCTGATGGCAGGTAGGTCTGCTCCGTATGCCGCTCTTTCCTCGAATCGACTAGTCAATAGTGTCCATGGGCAGGAGAGTCTTACACAGGACGACTGGCGATGTCTCCAACAATGCGAATTTGCTGGCCAAGTTCATTCAACATTGCGAGCAACTTCAGGACCCAAACATCTGCAAGAAGATAGGTTTCCGTGACATTGCCTTACTTCTTTCTCAAACTCTTGGAAAAAGGTAATCTAGCATAGCCTACCTGCATGGATGTCAGCTGATGCAAGGAAGCAAGCAGGAGCTCTCCGCGCAACTTCAAATGCCCAATTTTTCTTGGACCAAGTTTCACGGTATGGGTTTACCCGTCGAGACTATTTCGGAGGCCCCAAGAATCACAAAAAAATGTCTCGGAGGAAGTTGGTAGTACGCTCGCAGCCAAAATTGCACAGACGACACAGCTGGAACACAGTCCGTGGAACACCGAGAACAATCCTGCATCTCAGGACAATATGCTCCAGCCAGAACAAGTACCGAACGTTCAGTTCGGCTATCCATTCCTTCCTCAAATCAGCAGTTTCCAACCCCCTTCGGCATCACAGTCCCAACTGGAGCTTGAATGCTTATCCGAAAGCAGTATATTCGAGCCACAACCTATATCAAATATACAATTTGGCTACCCACTTCCAGGTCCAATGAACGCTTTTGATCAGGAACAAGAAACTCTCACTTTCAATCCGAACTTCCGGGCGGACCAATCAGACATCGGTGTTGCCGCGTTACAGTTCGAGCTGGATCAGTGATACAGGTTCTCATGAATCTTTCCTGACTGATCTCAACTGGGGGCCCGGCGCGTGCGTGGAATCGCTGTCGTATACAGCAGTGGGGAATGACCCTCCCCCTCCAGGAGGACAAATATACTGGCTCCCGCCTTTCCAGATCAAGACATCACCTGGCTCCAGTGAGACTGGGGTGTACTTCCAGTCGCCTGGGTTCATCGACCCAAAAGTGTCCGAACCAAACTGGAAAAGTCCGTTTGTCTCATCTAATTTTGTGATTGCGAGGACAGCGAAGACCGTGTTTTGAGCCGGAGAATAATACAGAGCCGGACGCGGAGGCGTCTCACGAAAAACGGCAGCGAAGAAACCGCGGATATAACAACTAGGAATTTTCTCTCTTGCAAACCCCTCGCAGGCCTTCGTTCAAAGTCAGTAATGGATAAAAGGAGACCAAGACAACGGACGAGTGTACTTGATTGAGCAAAGCTCCTAGGCGTCGGCAGACGTCGGTAATTTCATACTCGCTATGGGTGTTCTGCTCGGAAACAATCGCTGCACTCTTGAGGGCTCTTTCAGCCTGTCCGCAGATGTCTTTTCCAATCATTTCTTTCCGGATGAGGAAGTCGGCCATGCTGTTGGAGGTGTCGTACATGCACATAGGCTCCCAACATGTCATGTTGAACTCTGTTGGTGGAACCCCGTCCCTGATCACGTGGGAAACCCCGCTTTCAAAATCTATCGGTATTGGTGGGCACCCGACCTTGAATGAATGTCCAAGCGGGAATGCGTTTCTAATTCTTATACAACTCGCGGTAAACTCCAGGATAGTCTGGGAGATCCTCGGACTGGAAGAAGATAATATTCCCTGTTGGCTCTATTCAGCCAGTAAGATCAATGCTGGCCCGCCCGCCAGTACTCGCGCGAGTCTGTCGTGAGTCGCGCAGAGTTGCCTTTGCTACAGGAAAATGGGTTTCAGGGCTCCGTTGGTGCTCAGGCGCGTGGAGTCTTGACGGGCCGCATGAAGCTGATTGGAAGACCGGCAAAGTTATCGACCACGGTCACTGGGAGGACACTTCCCGGGACTCTGCACATATGAATTGGATTCCACACTATGACGTAGACTATGGCCCTATAATGGATGGTCACCCTTCGACTTCTTTGGCTCAGGAAGCGAAGCGTCTGAATGGTACAGCATCTTTCATGTTGGAATGCATAATGACTGAATGGATTGGGGAGCCGGAGCCCTATGACGAACCTATATCCTATCCGCTCGAAGGCATACCGATATCACAAAGACAGCAAGAAGACCTAGCGGCACTAAAGCTACTGCCAGAATGGATGGTAGTTGTGAGAGTGGTCGTTATACACCTCGACCTTGGACGAGCTGCCGACAGCGGTCCGTTTGGATTATCGGGAGATGAAACTATACAATTGGTGGACACCACTCTGCCGTTGGCTTCGCAGCTGTATGAGCTGGCCGAGTATTGTGAACGTGGAGCTTCCGCCGTCACGACTGCCCAGGACTTTACTCGAATGTCTGCAAACGACATGGATGCCATGGTGAAGCGTGTAGCGTTCAAAATTTTCCATGATCATGAGGTAGGCAAGCGTCTGCGGCCAGCAATCATGTTCAAACTACGTACACAGATGTGCCTGTGAGTCAGATGCGCTTCGTGCGATCTGTGTCCCAAACGGGCAAAGATGCTGTGCTGTACACAGTGCAATACGACTGAGTATCATGACCTCGATGCAAACTACAAGAATGTCATTTGCTGTGAGACCTACGAAGAATGGGACCCCGAGTCTACCGCAGAGCTATTGCTCGGAAGCGTCATGGCGGGGCTTTGAACTGCATCATCAACCCCTTGTCAGCATATGAAGGCACTCGGACATCAAGCGTGAGCCAAATTCATAGTTTTTCTTGCGCGCGAACCCATATAAATAACTATCGTGAGACGGAAACGTGACATATCTGCGCCCAAATCAAAAAAGAAACTTATCTGGGTTGTGATAATCTGGACGTTCATTAAATTGAACCCATTCCTAGAAATCACAGAGGTTTCAGGCTCAGATCGATAGAGCTCTACCAGAATTGGAGCTGGCATAGTACAGCAGTTGGTTCCAGGAACTGAAGAACATATGAGCCAAGGATCTGCCAGGTCCGCCCGCTGCAGACGCGCGCTTGCCACTAATTGACCAGGGTCGCTCCAGTAGCAATCTCACCTCGGAAGTCCTGAATGTGCATCGAGCAAAACTAACAACCATTTCTTGATCTGTGCTACTCCCTCACTCTGCTGCTTTGCTGACTGAGGCCATCCAGCGATTCTACTACCAACCCTGAGACACATGGCTGGGCAGTCGGTTTCCTGCTTTTTGGCCACACTCTAACGACGTGCAAAGTTGTTGTGGTATCGCTGTATGCTACGCATCCACGCCCAATATCGCAGGTCCAATGACACTCTCTTGTTTGTCACGCCGCCGAAAAGCTGCGAACTGTACCCAGCCTGGTTCCACTTACCACTTGCCTTGCTAGTCGACTCATCTGCGTGACAGTGACGCAGGTTGATACGCGCTAGAGGGCACATGGAGTCCCAACGACTCGCCGAAACGGGCGGGCAGTCCCGTGAGCCATATCTTGGCATAATTTCATCAATCAGAAACAGCCTGGTGTCTGATCCGAATCAAGGCTGCTTTGCCAGTCACTTGAACTTACATAACAGAACGTGTTGCTGTAGCTGATACCATAGGCTGTACATGTTGCAATCAGCGTGGCAGGCGGCTTCCCACAGATGCCTGGTAGGAACAGATAATCCGTTGTGTTCGTCTCGATATCGTTGTATGTCCAAGATGTTCATCCCACCAGATCTGAATGATGAGGGGCAAAGATGTCACGTGATTATCACGTAGGTAAAAGAAATTGTCACGCCGCCTGCCGAGCTCGTGCATCATGAACGAATTAGCTTTGCTGCAAACTGATTCAAAAAAAAAAAAAAACACCAAACTAAACTCCACATGTTACGGTTGCGTTTGCATGTACTCTATGAGGCCAACATGTGTCGTGTAGAGCGACAGGCTCAAGCGAGCATATCGTCTTCGAAGCTTCCAGAACGGGGTTGAAAGATCCAAGTCGAAAGATCCAAGCAAGAGCCACAAGATCGCGCAAGCAGAGGAACGCGCCACCTACGTTAGTTCATCGAACACAGTCTGTGGTATTCTGCAGCTCGAACTTGTATCAGAGAAGATGTCAAGCAGATCATCCATCTTGTATGCACGGCAAACGGTGCGGAGGACTGTTCTAGGGGCTACTTAGATAGATATAAGCCTTATCTAGATTATCGTCCTCTTCTATTAAAATGCACGCCCGACCGTGAGCGAGAGTCGCAGCAATTACGGTCGATGCTACCAAGTCCGTTGGCTCTCGGCAATCGGAGCGGGCAACGCGGCTAGACTTTGAAACGATACCCCACTATAGTTGCTCGATTTGACCTAGCGTTGGTTTGACAAGTTAAGTCAACCTGCTTCTTTCCCGGTCCGTCCTGCAACCACCCAGAAACTTTTGCAAAGAGCTAGATGGATTCCGAGGCTGAACCACATCACCTAGCTTTCCGCGCTCACGGCCGCCATGTCGTCACTTGCTTGCTATTGGATTCGGAGAAGATCTTGACTGGTAGCGACGACACGGACATCAATATGTACGATGTGCAGACTGGCGCGTTGCACAAGACATTTGAAGGACACGATGGTGCTGTGTGGGCAATACAGCACGAGAGGGACATACTGGTATCCGGCTCGTCAGATCGAACCATCCGAGTTTGGCGCATTTCTTCTGGTAAATGTCTACATGTTCTCCAGGTTCACACCTCTACCGTCCGTTGTCTCGCGATTATGAAGCCTTTACGAATTGGTACAGCTTCCGATGGCTCGCCCGTCGTGATGCCGGAACAGCCCTTGATCATCAGTGGCTCACGAGACTCGACTTTGAGGGTCTGGAAGCTTCCCCATCCTGATAGCCGTCCCACTTATCAAGCCAATTCTTCAGCCAACGATACCAATCATGCTTACTTGCTGAGGGTTCTCACTGGTCACCAAAACTCCATACGTGCTATGGCGGCCTATGGCGACACTATTGTCAGTGGTTCCTATGATTCTACCGTCCGTGTTTGGAGAATCTCGACGGGTGACACGGTGCATCATCTCAAAGGACATACACAGAAGATCTATAGTGTGGTTATTGACCACGAGACTAGACGATGTATCTCCGGATCAATGGACAACTTGATCAAGGTATGGTCTCTTGACACAGGAAGCTGCTTGTTCAGCCTTCAAGGTCACACATCTTTGGTGAATCTTTTGCAGTTCAGCCACGGATTTCTGATCAGTGCTGGCCCCGACAGCACTTTGCGCACCTGGAATCCTGATAATGGAGTTTGTCAGACCATCTTATCAGGACATACCGGAGCAATCGCATGCTTCCAGCACGATAGTCGAAAGGTCATCAGTGGCTCAGATCGAACGCTTAAGATATGGAACATCCAGACCGGCGAGTGCTTGCGCGACCTGCTCTCGAACCTGACCGGGGTCTGGCAAGTTCGATACGACGAGAGGAGATGTGTTGCTGCGGTACAAAGGAACAATGTTACTTATATTGAGGTATGCATAAAATCACGCTTGTGATATGAATGTGACTTATCACTATATAGGTGCTAGATTTTGGCGCAATTCGAGATGGTATACCGGAAACCAACGGAGGTGGTCGCGTCGTGGCTGACCCACGTGGATGCGAGATCCAAGATTTTCAATAACATGCTCGCCACTATGCAAGGACGTCTGAAACTTCCTTGATATCAGTGGTAAGATAGCACTCGAATTCTGGATTCACCTTCTTGCGTTATTTGACTGTGTTGAACTCCTCGTAGCGAGATGGTTCCCTGGTACTGCTATATTAAATCATTAGTGATTGGTTGTATCTCATTCCTGTAATCGTTGAACAAGTTGTGTACCCGTCTCTTCAATCCTCACACCTCGTGCGGAGCTCTTCTTGAACAGTGTCCGTACAACCAATTATAGCGGTAGTTAGGGTTCAGAGCCATGGTCAAGCGGTAGTTTGCGTGGTCTGATATACCCGGAACGACCAGGCACGGGAGGTTGTTCATCACGCCGGCAGCCTCCATCTCGAAGCAGAGGATGTTGAGCTTCTGCCTCAGCTTCTCCCGAGTGCGATGGTCCCGCCTCACGTTGTTGGCCGAAGCGATCAGTCCGGTGTGGATCTGAGGCTCGGTGCTGCGACGCGACAATATCTCGAAGCGATCGACCGTCCTTGTACGCCTGTACAATGCGGCTAGCGTCAGATGCATTAATGTCTGGGCCTCGGCGAGCACGGCCAGATGGTTGCGCACGTTCAGCTGGTTGGTGGCAGCATAGTGTAGATGTGTGGTGGAAACGAAGGGGTCGAAGCACGGAAACGCGGAGGAAGTGTTGAGGTTGCGAAGCTTTTGACACCACACACAGCACGACCGAGAGTGGCCAGCGCAAAAGTTGCGTGCCGCACCCATCAACGGATGTAGCCGGCAACGCCGTACGAGTTCTACACGCTATAATACTGCAATTCAAACTCCCTTTTCTCTTGAAGCGCCAGAACAGCCGCGGATTGGAGTTCAATCTTTCCACCTTTCACTGAAAATGGTCTCTGGAAATAAAAAACTCTCTCACTTTGCGCCGGCGGTCATGCTTCCTTCCGCATTGCCCTCGCGTGACGAAATCACAGAATCGCCCGAAGTTTTCAGCGAACGAACTGGTTGCAGAGTGGTCGGCGTCGGTCGCCACTACGTGGTGAAGTACGGCTCCCATGTTGATCTCAACGAAGGCGAGACGATGCTTCACGTCTCAAGGCATACCACGGTCCGGGTTCCTCGCGTCTTCGCTCTTTTCCGTGACGAAGAGATGGAGAAAAATTCCATAATCATGGAGAGAATACACGGACACACACTGGAGCAACTCTGGCCCAGCCTGAGCTAAGCCGAGAAAAAAGACATCTCGTGCCGGCTCAAGGCTAGCATGAACGAACTACGACTGCTTCGCTCGCCCGGGAACTTCTGCGCGCTGAACCGCCGCCCTGTGCCTATCATGTTATTCGATAGAAGTCAAGTGCCAGATGACGAATTCAATGGTACCCTTGACTCAGAAGATCAGCTCAATGATTTCCTCTTGAAGGCGTATGTGTTGTTGATGGCTTCGTTGTCGGGAAAGGCTGATTTTTACCGCCGAGTGTGGCCACTGATCTTTTCCGGGCATCCACCTACGTTCACGCATGGAGATCTGCGCAAGCAACACGTCATGTTATCTGGAGATAACGGAGGGAGGTACATAACGATCCTTGATTGGAAGAACGCGGCGTGGTATCCTAGCTACTGGGAGTACACACGGGCTTTATTTGCGTGTGGGCTATTTGAGGATGATTGGAGCCTCTTGCTGGATGCCATCTTAGAGCCTTTCCCTGACCAATATCCTTGGGTACACACCTTCATGTTGACACTGTGGTCGTGAGGCACAGGCTCTCTCTCCGAAACATTATGGGGACTGTTCTAGGATGGAGCTATGAGACAAAGACGAGCTTGCAGCGCTCTCAACCTGGACCACACCCGCACCGGCGACACTTGAGTGTTCTATTCTACTCTCCATGGTGAGCTGTATCCATGCTAATCTTACCAGTCCACACCCTTCTTCTCACGTCCTGCCATGGGGTGTCGCAATCCGAGACTACACCGTCAACACATCTTCTCAACCAACAAACATCTACCTCCCAGGGAAGAAGGAGATCTGGATGCTCAGAGTCGCTCTGTACGAGGGACAGGAGGCTTTGTTTCGGTATCAGTTCGATGAGAGAAGATTGAAGCGTCCGCAGCCACACTGCCATTCTTCAGTGGATGACACTTTCCCAAAAGGCCCTTTGACTACTCCTTCGGGCATCGCGTTCTCATAGTACAAGCAGTGCGGGCGAGTGAGTATGAGCCAGCGGCCGCAGACAAGGTGCATAACTGACCACAATAGGTTTTCCTTGTGGCTCTAAAGAACGACAAAAATATGATTCGATAGGAGCACATAAGCTTCTTGGAGTCCTTAGATAAAGACAGACTCCGGCCGTTGTGCGCCACCTCGCACTGCGACTTGTTATTTAGTGATGTCTCGTCCGATGTGGTGTAAGAAATTATCGCTAGGGAACTAGAGAGAGATACTGATGTCAAGAAGACCTGGCGCACTCTTGTTGGAGTGGTCACCACTGTCAAGGACAAGGACTGGCTCGACATGTGCGAATCCGTCATTCCGCAACGCCGGTCACGAGCAGACGGAGCAAAGATATAAGCGAAGGATGTAATGTTCATCAACCCTAAGACTAGGCGGCGGATTTTGGGTACGAGATAGTATACCCAGGGACTAGCCTTTAGAGCGCTCGTTAGCTAAGCCGCTGCTCATTACCTGTAATACGTACAAGGACGCGGCCTCGCTGTCGCCTAGTCACCCCTGCAACTTTAGACTTTTCGAAAGGGACTACGCATAGCAGGAACACCCTAGGATAGTATTCTATATAGGCTTATAGCAGCAATCTAATGCACGGCTTGCCTCGCTAGCCTGTTATAAATTAAAGTAATCTATATAGGGTTTAAGGTATTTGCTAACACTCCGCTACTATTTTTACGCGCCCCTTAAGTTTACCTGTTATTCGCGCGAGATTCTTAATAAGATAATTAAGTTCGTCATTAAGATAAGACATAGTAGAGATAGTCGAATGCGAATAATGATCTAGCTTAGAGCCTTGCTATAACACTTCCAAATAACAACTCTACGGTAGACTCGAGATTGCATGCTTTATATGTCTTATAGTAGATGACATTTCTATACCTCGGATCTATATTATACTTAGTCGTGTTGCACTGTACATAGCATAGCATCTTTCCTTTGCTCGTTTAGGACATAGATCGCATAAAGCGTATCTAACTCTAGAGGTTATAAGTTACCTTATCGTCGCGCAAACCTATCGAATAACATACGACAATAACTATGAAGTCGGCCTTACTTATTAACGAGATTTAGAAGTCCGTAATGTCGGCATTTGGCAGATAAGGTGCGTAAATAACGCCTATCGCATGTCTAGCTATAGCCCTCCTAAGGCTTTCAAAGGGATCGTCCTAAGCTAACATGTTCTTAGCTTAGATTGCTGCCTTTATTAGTTGAAGAGCTAGCGTAAATAGAGCTACCTGCACGGCTCTACTAAGTAAGCGTAAGCTTAACTCTTACTATCGCGGGAAGCGTACTCGTGTAGACAGAATAGGCCTTACGGCTTAATTATTAAAGTAAGATTTGTCTATAGTAATCAATTAGGCTAGATTATAACGAGACTAGTAGTATTAATAGATGCTCTACGACAAATTAGAATAGAGAGAAAATAGACGTACTATGTTTCTATACCTAAATAAAGATTAGGAAAGCCTTTATCCTTAGACTTAAATAGATATAAACGAAAAACTAGATATGGTATCTTACTACCTATTATAGAATAGTTCGATTACTATTAGCCTAATAATAGCGCTTGCTTTAGCCTCCGCGTTTCTACTAGGTTATATAGTATTTTAAATAACACGCTTACTATTATTGTCTTTGTAATAGCGCCCGACGCAGATCTATAGCTTATCGTGCTGCGGAGAGTCTCGATAATGGATAATAACTAGAAATTAGATATTAACGACCCATAAAGCTGCTAGTTAATCTACTATCCTCTAGAGGTAATTTAGCAACTTTAAACCTATACGCAGTTTAACCCTAGCTAGCTGCGACGGAAGATTACCCTACTTTTAGATACCTTAAAGCAGAAAATATATTATAAATACTAAGCTACCGAGACGGAACTGCTCGTTTGTGCTAGCTGCCTTTTAGGTATATGTAATTTTAAAGCAAAAAAATAGCAACCGATCGAAGCAGAACCGGTTCTTTTGGAGGAGAATTGGCCTGCCCATCAGCCCACCAAGAAAGATAGAAGAAGGGATCGGAAAGCCTACCGTGCAGATGCGAGTTCGTCGGTCATAGACGAAGATCCTAAGTTCTCAGGGACCCATGCCTCCGGATCTAAGAAATCGCTGCTTTGGAACGGGTTCATCAATCAGACCGATCTGATCGAGCCACATGGACAAAACTTTAAACCACGTCAGAACACGGAGCCATGCGAAGATTGCAGCGACGTATTTCTATGCCACGCCAGGCTCTATGTTTTCGCAGACAGATATGGCGTCGACCAACTGAGAGGCCTTTCGCTCTCGAAGCTTCGACGTACTCTTGCGAGCTTCACTTTGTTTGAAGACCGGATAGGGGATATCGTGGAGCTTCTGCAATACTGCTATGCCAATACTCCAGATCTGGTGGGAACCAAGGACAGATTGCGCGCTTCGATCATTCAGTATGTGGCGTGTGTTGTAGAGATGCTGGCAGGCAGTGAAGAGTTTCGTTTGTTGTTGGGCGAAGCCAACACAATCTCTTTTGATCTGATGACTGAGCTGTTGAAAAGACTAGACTGAAGTATCTCAGACAACAAAATATTTGATTTTGCGTTGTCGATATCCAGTGAGAAGCTCACCTCGTGCTCATTCATGGTGTCTTCGTAAAAAGCTTAACACGGCGTGGAGACTGGAATACCCATCGCATACAAAGAAAAAACATATACACAAGGTGATTCTTTTGCAGATAGAACGAAGCCCAATGCCCAGTGACCGGATCACGATCCGGTCCATTCTGGAGGAATCCAGCCTCAAGTTGTGACTCTATAGTGCATGCGGCCACATCTATTGAATTGAGCCTGAACGGACTGAGGCATGTCTTCAGTATGTGATCCACGGGCAGAAATTTGAGGCCTAGTCTCGTACTGAGAACGCCTCTCTGTTCAATAGAGATTCTCTCTGAGGAAGAGTCTGTCGTTGATGATTTCCGATCCGTCAGGTTGCTCTGCATGCAATTTCTGCATGTGGTGTAAGCCAAGGAAGATCTCGAAACAACCTGAAATCCAAGAATTTGGCTCAAGGAGTGATCGAATTTTTGTTGGACACTGCGTCCATGGCCCCGCAGATGAGCACGATGGTATGTTAGCACTACCTGCGCTTAGCCGAAAGAAGACGGTTTGGGCAACTTGCATATACACACCTCTCAGCTCGTATACGTGCAAGCAGTTGCATCAATGATGTAGGTATTAAACTCTCCCATTATCCAGAAACATCTGGGATACCCACACCCCGAGTATCCCGATTCAGTCATACCGGCAATCAAATTCTTTCTAGGTCAGCCCATTTTGCAAACATGTACGATTGGTGATAGGTTGATTCATAAATCTCGGCCGAGATAAAGGCGACTGTAGCTAAGATTGTCGCAGGATCCTCTATGGAAGAGCAAAGAGACTTCAGACGGTCATTTGCCCCGGGTGAAAATCGACGAGGGTCTTTTTACGATCTTCCAGCGGAGTTACGGAACTATATCTACAGACTGGCCCTGGTACAGAACCCGCACGATTATGAGCATAAAACGCTCAGTAGTGATCATCTCTCAGGAAACGGTTGGAAGATATGGCTCGATGATCACGTACCGCAGTCCTCCCTTGCGCTAGTATCAAAGCACGTTAGAAACGAAGCACTTTCGGTCTACTTCAGGCAGAACATCTTCTCGATCTGGTTCGATAGCTACTTGCAACGGCTCGATACGGCTTTGCATCCGCGAACAAAAAAGTGGCTGGCAAGCCTGGATGGAGACGTGGTTCAGATTGAACAATTGGAAGCCACAGCTGCCCATCGAGATACTCCTCTGAGATGGAGCATCAAGATTGTGCAAGACGATATAAGAGAGCGACGGGTAGAAGTCAAGATCAATGGGGCTGTAGTAGGGCCACAGCATTCGCTACAGAAGATCAAGTACGGGCGCCGCGCAGCGAGGGTGCTTAAAGTTGTATTGGACATGATGATCTCTACTAATGGGAACGGGTGTCTCGGCCTACCTGAACTTGAGATTATTCGGAAGCTTCTTGAAGCGCTTGGCTATACCAGGATCCCTTTGGGATGTTGACGTAGAGCGGACTAGTAAATATTTCTTCGATTGTTTTCACTATTGAGTTCGAATCTTGAGCGAGCTGTTCAACAACATGCAGCTCGACGGTAGCGTTACTCGGAACATCTTACGCAGAGACAGGAGAACTTACTAGCAGTCGTTCAGGGCGACACTTGTCTGGGAGGAACCCAGATACGGATGTTACAACGCGCAGAAATCTTGAGAGTGCATCTCACGCAAGCATGCTGTGATTGGAATGGCAATCCACTTTTGTTCCGTGCCACCTGTATGTATCTGAATGTTTGCTTGTGGCAAGATCCAACAGGGATGTATCTAAACCCGCCGTGAACGCAAGTGATTCTGCGAATCTTTTTTGGTAAGTCTCCCTACCTGATATAAGTGTGCACTAGCCGGGAAGACTTATAGCAGCGTTTCTTGCTGCGATGGCGACTGCTCACGAAGCTTTGCTCAACTTCGAACAACCCGCTCCACGTGAAGTTCACCACAACATTATGTGTTCAGCAGATATCCACATTCGACTGATCCCACCGCTAATGGTCTCACCGACCTGTTGTTTACTATGGTTGTCACTACGGCTGGTTGCTACGAAGAGATTCTTGAGATCAAAGCTAGGGATCTGTTCGAATGCTTTGGAGAAGTCCTCAAGAAAGGATTTCCGCGAGTCAGACATATATGCCATATGAGTCTGAGAATGTCTGCATGATCTCCACAAAGTCGGATGTCGCCGTGCACCGAAAATCATCGTTGTAAATTGTAGCTGTTTCGTCACGACCGGCAGGAACTCTTCACACGGCTTACAAATGAGTTCCGAATGTTTTGCTGAGGTCTCAGAAACTCTGTCCGGCATGTACGTAAATAAAAAGTTACGTATCACACTGACGCACGTTCAATGTGGAGGCTCATCAATAGCTAGAGTTGTCAACCTCGAGGATGGTGTGTATTGTGATGCACACTCGGTATCAAACACAGAAGAAGTAGCAGGTTTTCTCCTCAGTCAGGAATGTTGAGTTTAGAGAGTTAAAAAAGGATCGCAGGCTTAAATCTATTTGGTTGGTTGTTTGACTGGATTCTCAAGCTAGTCGTCCTGTGAGTGGTACGAGCTGACGATGATTGCGCCGCTTCCCTGGCCAATCGCAATCGTTAAACTATGGCAACAAGGAGGACTAACTTCTACAGAATCTTGGCATAAGCAAAGACCTAACGATTCATCTGTTGCTTTGAAAGGATGATCGACAACTCCTCGCTCAATGGTTGTTAGCAGGAAAGCTTCCTCCACACGAGGTTATCCCCATGTCGTGTTTCTTTTCATCAGCAAAACACTTATAGAAATCAGTCACTGAGTTTGCGGTGTGTCATACTCAATTCGCTTCCTGGCCCTTCCTCACTAAGTGCGCAGACAATCATATTCCTTTGCTTGGATTCTTCCTATGATCTTGGCAGATCTGATCATGGTGTTATCTGCTCTTCAGTTATGGTTCTAATCTGTCCATTCGTCCATCTGCATCCTCTCTATCCCTCTAAGAGTCGGTGTACCCTCCGAGTGCGAATGAAAAGTCCCAAATGCGTTATAGTCGATCTTGCCTCTCAAGGATAAGAGAGGAACGAGAGGAGATCAAGACAGACATCCAGATCTGTGACATTCTTGCCACGTACTAGTACACGACGGAGCGAGTGTGGAAGTAGGTACGAGTAGTCCTTGAAGGCTTGGAGGCATCGAGATGTTGTGTAGAGAACTGTGTAGCGTTCTGTGTGGCGTTTTGTGAAGCGGCATTGGCGAGGAGCGAGAGGCCTTGAGATTCAGGAGATTGGGCGCAGAGATCGAAGTTAATAGAGCTAAGGTCGCTTTCTGTAAAGACAGAAGGGGCGCCGGCGACGCGGATAACGCTTTGAGTACTACTTGACATAATAAAATAAGAAAGTCAATGTTGGGTTGAAATGGGTTGAATTGAGAGAACAACCCAAAGTCGCGTAAGGCTTCAGGCTTACGCGACGCGAATTCTCGCCGGAATAGCTTAGATCCGGCTAAATCCAGCCAATTAGAAACTCTGCCGAGAGTGTGCCGGCTGCCGAGGATGCCGCTCAATGGGTTCACAAGCAAAGCCTTCTTAGCTCGATTTTAGCCGGTATAGCGACCCTGGGCTCACTCACTTCATGCCCATCGATCGCGGACAAGATTGGCCATTTTCTCACCAAAAATGCATCTGGAATCCTGAAAGGTTCCAGGAAAAACCGCTGGAATTATTCCGCTCACTATCCGCTCTGAACGCGACCGATATCTTTGGACTTGATGCGCTAATTGTCGCGATAATGCAGTGTTCTTCATGCGGTGGACGAGCTTCGCAAATATACCTTAGACAATAATATCTTCCATCCTTGAATTGGACTTTGTGTCGATCAATCTGATGGCATGATTAATCTCTCGTTTCCACTCACGCGGCTTCATAATGGAAGATTCCGTCTAGAGCCACAAGCGAGAGTAGCGTCCTCGAAACGTGGACCGAAATCAAGTTTCTGCGAACTGACAACGCATACATGCTCTTTACGACAGATATCATGCTGCATTGTTCGGATGCAGAGTGCATCACTATCAGAAGTCAAATCCGACCTTCAGCACTTGCCATCTGTCGAAGATAACAACTTCTGTTAGTCGGCAGTGATCGTCCAACGATGGATCGGCTGCACGGATTGCCTTTCTCGGCCATTTCGAGGGCAAAAAACAGCTTAGACTGATTTTACAAATGTCCGGAAGGAATTTATAGCCGGTGGGTACGGACCTGGCCCTTGGATAGGCTTGGATGAATATCAGATGATCCAAGCGATACCCTTCGTTTAGAGCTGTGTGGTGAAACTATGAACAATGCTACAGACTTGTTGCATTTGTATGATGAGTAGGCTCGAGCAGGAGATCGGTCGGAAGACCACATCAGCCTGAGACTTGCAGCTTGTATTAAACTTCTTACTGGTAGGATCTCTTGAAACGCTCAGTATACGTGGTCCTTGTTCTATCATGTCTATCTGTTTCTCGCTGACAGTGCATCTTGAGAGCGATATCCACCTGGGTTTGTCAGACATGCAGATGTGAACGTTGCAGCCAACCGTCTCGAGGTCGCTGCACGGGATGGGTCCTCAACTGAGGCCTACAAGTGAGGTCTAAATGACATAATTTTCACGTGATAATCCTTCTGCCGGTACTATTATAGTCTAGAGTCCACGAGTCGATAAATCCTTCCTTTCTCCACCTAACCGCGCCGTCTTTAGTGCGCGGCCAAGTCACTACGAGTGACTTACTCGTTTTGCTATCCTGGCGCAATGTTGAAGTAGATATAAGGGCAGTGAATGGGTATCTTTGGGTTGCAGGCCTCAAATCAATGCTGTTCAGATACGAAAGTGGCACAACGCATCACGCTAGCTGATAAGGTCAACCACCGACAGTTTTTCATATTTGTTGGCATCATGATAGCCTATCACTTGAGCCTGATCCAGCGGGAGACTCGCAGAACCTGGAGCTTGCAGGCCTCAGACGTGTACAGATTCCTCCAGAATCCGGACGAGATTTAGCCGATGAATAATTGCTCATGGTTTACGGGCCCGCGCTCCAAGTATAAGAGCTCCGGATCTTCTCTGTCTCTGTATTTTGCCCTTTTTAACACCTAGCACAAGCAGCCTAACATATCCTTTACCAAGCATAGCCCTGAACCAGACATCTGCTTGGCCACCCATCTTCCGCCTGCTTTCACGAGCAATGTCTTCAATCATCGTGGACTCCATCGAATTGATTCACGCCATGATCGAAGAGATCAAAACATCTCCACTAGAGACCCCATTCCTGTTCATCGATCTGGAAGGGACCAACCTCTCTCGACATGGTTCAATCGCAATAATGCAAATACTCGTACCCCCCAAGCGAGTAGTGTACCTCATCGACATCAGCACCTTGGAGGGACAAGCTTTCGAAACAAGAAGCGCCAGTGGTACGACTTTGAAGAACATCCTGGAATCGGAATGGTTTCCCAAAATATTCTTCGACGTCCGCAATGACTCCGATGCACTGTATAGTCATTACGGCATCCATCTCCAATGCGTGGTGGATATTCAGTTACTGGAGTTTGCTAGTCGCCGGAGAGGCGGACGCTTTCTGAACGGACTGGCAAAGTGCATTTTGTATGATTGTCCCTTGAGTTCTTCCGAGCGCCGGAAGTGGCAGGATGTCAAAGATACAGGGTTGAAGCTTTTCGCGCCTGGGAAAGGCGGCAGCTACGATGTCTTTCACCAGAGACCTCTGTTGCCTGTTATCGCCAATTACTGTGTTCAGGACGTTCTTCTACTTCCCGCACTGTTAACTCATTACGCCGGACTGCTGTCAGACAGACTCGCACGTCAGATACAATCGGAGTCTATCAAGCGTGTGGAGCTTTCCCAGAGCCTATCCTTCAACGGAAAGGGACAGCATATGGCCTTAGGCCCGTCCTTCAAACATGGAGGGTACGTATCTACAAGGTTATCTCCGCGAAAGATATTCATAGAAGACTTTGGCTAAACCCGACTCAAAGATTATGTCCACAGTTGTTCCACCCAATGGATTTGGTCATGTCATCGAGGCTGGCTTCGTTCTGCACTTTGGACGCGCACTCAGAGGTAAGGGCGGTCGACGAACAACATGAGCAGGCGCAGAAAGATGGGATCGTTGTCGCGCTTGACATTCCGAGGTCTGAGACTTCGCAGAGTCTTTTTACACCTTCTGATGTTCTTGTTCTGGAAAGAGTGGCTTCCTTGCAGATCGAGCCTGCTCCGAGCAGAAAACACGTTGTCGACTTTGTTGCACGAATGAGAGAGAAAAAAGATGGTGTTGTTTTTGATGACTAGCACAGAGATGGTAGCAATCACGACATTGATTCCGGTGGCGATGACGATGCGGATGATGATTTGGAATATGGTGAGTTTGGGAATTTCACACTTCTTTCGGAGAGTCACGATACGTCACCGGACTTCACCGCATGTGATAAAGAGTGCGGTTGGTGTGGCAGGTGTGATTACTGTTGACAGAAGACCGTTGAGGGACAAAGAGGCTCGTGGTACACTCATTGTACGCGACGAAGTTACTATACATATGGCAAAAATGGAAGGGAAGACATCCTCTTTTTTGGAATTGTTGTTCATCGTATTCGGGTTGATCCAGTTCCGTACACTGTGCACGAACTTGAGTAACGATCTCCAAAGCCGCGTAACACTATGGCTTCTAGTTTCCTCTTATTGACATGGACAAAGATCGGCTGTCAAGAATCGTTGGACACGAGCCTCGTAGAAGACGAGATGCTAAATTGTGGACTTGAAACTTGTGCGATAGTAGGCTCTTTTCACTACTCCGATACGTCTATTGGAGCACCGTCATCGAGACGTGACGGAAGCAGTCTCCGAGGGAAGGAACTTTGATAGCTACCAAGTGGATCGTGTCACACCTGCTTCGTTGTCGTCACATGCAGAACACAAGACGAGACCTTCCGAGGTCTTGATGTTCTTCTCGCCAGTCTGCATCCTATGTTGTCCTGCTGTTTACCCATGATCTACACTCGTAACAATAACTCCAACTGCTGGATGAGATGACATCACAATATAATCTGTGGCTATCGAGGAGGTGCATGGCCAGAGAAGCCGAATCCCTCGCAGAAAGTCTGCAGAGCTACCACCAGCTAACATGATCTCAACTCCCCGCAATACGCCGCATCAAACGTTGGGCAACATCAGATCTCGTAAAAGTCTTCGCAAGAGAATTCAAGAAGGTCCGGCGGAGGCCTGCTGCGATCGTCCAATTCCAGACAGCCAACGACCCGCCTGGAACATAGTCCTTGAACAAGATAGGCGGGACATTGCGAGACTGAGATTGTGCCAATGAATCTGTGGAACTGAAAATTCTGGACTACATGATCTGACGTGTTCGAGGACGTTGACCGCGCGGCGTTCCATCTTCTCGCTTTCCCATATTCGCGCCACGCGGGCAATAATTCTTGACAGTCCTGGCAGAGTAACGAGATAGATGTCATGCGACCGTTCTTGGCCGGGATTGACGAGCTCAACGGCTGCATAGTACATACACTTCACTGGACGCTAATAAGTTGCTCAGCAAATTTGGTCAATACCAACACCTCTGGTATCCCGGCATGCCTGAGTCTCAGAGTGGTTGATTCGCGCTTCGCATTTTGCCATGTTGCCGGTTTGGTCCAGCTACCCTCGAGTCACTGGAAGTTGCGGGAAAGTCTAATTTTCCCTGCGATTATGGAAGTGTTTAGGATGACCCAACGCAGCATGTACTGCAGCAGTCGTTAGTGCTGCAAATGATCAGATATCATAATTGGACCTCGAGATGCATGGCGGAGAGTGAGGCATGGCACGGCACTGCATGACTATTGCATGGTACACACATGTCGACTTCACCAAGTCTCCGGTTTCTGGCAGTAGATTTTAGAATAATGCGCGAACGATAGTCGTGTTCTTCGAAGTAATTTTCCACTGAACCTCAATGACAAAGCTACGAGTGTCCAAGATCTGTTATCTTGAGAGCAACCCCTAACGCGATCTCTGATCGCTCCGAAAGTAGACTCCTGACTTGAGCCAGAATTTTGGTCGCAAAAGCTTGCAGCAATCCAGCACAGATGCCCAGGCGTCTGATAGCGCGCTTCCAGGATATGATAAGACACGATACCTGGGCGAGAGGTGAGCGATTGGCCGAGATTGAGAACGCGGATAAAGCATACGCCGAGCCAGTATTGCAGTAGCGCAATTATGCAGACGTGTTGCCATGATGTTCGTGGCGGCGTCTTGTTTGACAAGAGCACGCAGATAGTGAGGTGTTGTTGCAGTAGTAAATTGCGTTGCCGCTCCACATGATTCATCATAAGAGGGGGTCAATCTATTACATTGATGATCGGCAGTGCCATGAAAGCCAGATGGATTTGGCAGCCTCCCCTCGGATCTTCCCGTCAGCCAATAGGACGAGTGGACGGGGTGAAGCCATAGAGCAAGGTACATACAGTGGCAGGATGCGCTGGGTTGTAGTAGCTCATATGATGGTATCGGCATGAGGCACGGTTAGTAGAGGTCTCTTGTTTTTGTCCGGTCTTCCCAGCAAATCGCGGCACATTAAGAAGAGGCAGGATGTTCGACGACCAATTTTGCGCCTCCAGCCCTGTTCAAGAGGATGCTCTTGTGGGACGATCGGAAGGGCTTCATTGGAGCTGGATTTAGATTGACAGCGTCCGAGTCTTGGAACTCAATTTTTCAAGAAGAAGGGCGGCAAGATTCGTGTGACTAAAGAGCTTCCTCTCCCCATCGCGGCTGTCGACACCAAAACGCGTTGTTCGCTCCTTTGCAATACAACCGTATCGGGCTCCTTTCTTGGCTCATTATCTTGCCTGAGATGAATATCCTTCCGTACGATCATCATGCCTTTCAGCGCTTACCTGATCTCTCTGAAGTGGGAAGTACGTTCGACAACTTAGATGGCCACGAAATTGTCAACAACCCTCTGATGCCGCCGTCGCATGTCCTCTGGCCAGAACTAGAGATCGATTGACGAGTAGCAAGGCATCACGAGTAGCCATAGGAAATGAGATTATGATAGGGAGGGGGGACAAAGAGGTTACAACGAATTGCTCTAAGGATAAAGCAGAAAGTGAGCATCAAGTAGTGAAAGGCCAAGAGGCTGACATCGAGTCTGCAGCACCAGCTAAGTAGATTGCTACAAGCTGTAGAGTCAAGACTGGAAGATCCACGCTCCTGGTTAAGTGCTTGCTTCCCATCATTCGCATGACTCAACAGAGTAAATCGACTAAGGTACCTTCCGAAGCGGTTGCTGCAGGATCTGGTAGAGCAGAAGCTTTCTTGAAGGAAGCATTCACGGGTCCAACGGAACACGCAGAGAAGTGACTGGCAGACTGTGGAAAATGTGTTGCAGAAAAGACTGTGCAGAACCCATTAAGCGCCTCATAGAGCATGGTCGCCTCAGCCTGATCGAGGGTATCCGCAATCATTATCTTGACCTTGTTCGCACCAGATCTGCCTTGAATGATTAGGAAATACTGGATTCGTCCATCGGAAGATGTTTGTGAGAGGCCAAGACTGATCCGAACCAGTGGCACATTCATTGCAGTATCTAGGGCCGTGATAACGGTTTCGGGTGCTATTCTGTCCTCTTGGATATACTTCCCAATCTCTGGACTGATGAAGCACCAGATATGCTGATCCACGCCAGCCTGTGAAAGAGCTCCAGAGACGACGAGAACACGTTTGCCATAGGGTTGGATGATAGCTTGATCAGCATGTATGCGATTGATGTTGGCTCGCAGGAGAAGCTCAGGTGCATGGTGTATGTTCGTTTGGCCCATCGTTCGTTTCTTAACAGCAAGTCTTCCCTGCGATCCACAGGAACACGGCTAGAAGTTGAGTGTAGAGGATGTCTTGTCTGGAATTTGATGGAATATCTAGGGATCGACGAAGGATCAATATGGGAGCACTCACAAGATTCTCGCAGATATTGAGAACATCTGCTTAGCCAATGAGCTTCAGTAGCGGGGTCCAGTGGTAGATTGTGATTGCAATTGAACTTGCAGCTGCATACCACTATTTTCTGACCCCATGGACGTTATCATCCTACGCTGGCATGATGCAGTGGGGAGCCACACTGACTTCACGTGCTGGAGCTGAAGTCCCAACGATGTTGCTATGCAATTGTCAAAACCTTTTGTTATTGACCAAGTGACCTATCGGAATGCGCCACGACATGTTTGCCCCGACCACTGACAAAAGACTGCTTAGTACATAACATTCTGTATGCATATGCATTGCATGAGACATCATGTGGCCGATAGCTGATTCGTCGCTGATTTTAGACTATCCGTGAACTAATTACCTCTTGGAACCCCGCATAGAAATGGGGTTTGTCTCACGAACACAGCAATGTTGAGCTTTCCTGGAACTAATGTACGCAAAACTTCTTTACGGGTTTCGACAGCGCACGGACGGAGGCCTCTGCAAACCATTCAACGTGCTCCACGTCTTTGCGATCCACCCTTCCTCTTCGCATCCCTATAACAAGACGACCCCAACAACTCATCGAGCGCGACTACGCGGAAGAGATTCGCGTGGCTCTAATCTATCTGCTTCCGAACGTGGCCGGATTTTACAGGGGTACGGAGAACCAGGCTTCGTGGAATCGCAACAAACTGGTCTTAGCACATAGAGTCTGGCTAGCTTTGCTCTCGAGTCTTGTATAGAGCCCTATGATAATGTAACTTAGTGGAAAGAGCGCAGTGGCGGAGAAGGATTTCATCATCTCGTGTGGAATGATATTCTTACTTATTTCGCCTGTCAGTGGCATGAATCTGGGAGCAAAGGCTGCAGTGGTTATTACCACAATACTCATCTTGAGAGGCCATATTACTCCAAAGCCGATGTACAAAAGATCAGAATCTCGACCTCCGCAGCCATGATGCTTTCATACGGTTCGCTAGTCAACGTAGAGCTGACTGCATGAGGCATGTATGCATGCGCGGAAGATTAGCGCACATAAAGCATGTGACGACGAGAGCACCGAGAGGATCATCAATTTAGGCCATGTTGTTGCAGGCTTTGACGTATACAGATTGTGTAGATCAGAACTTTGGCCTGCGCCCCTCTTCGAGTCAAGAAAGTATTGCCCACGTAAGGGCTGGTATGTAACGCCGAGGACCGGCCGGCTACTCCATTTAGAAGGCCGATGTTTACGTCAGGACATTACATGGGAAAAACCAATGCGGTGAGGTTCGTGCAATGCTTGGCGCCTAGACACTCCAATATAAGGCATCTTTCAATTTCCTTTGCATTTCGAGTCTCGAATCTTTTCGCACTACTGACACTACGTTCATCTCACCTAAATTTGCTCAGATTTTTGAACTATCATGAGCATCCCGAAAGGTTGTGGACCACCGGAATTACCACTCTACGACGATAGTGATGGTGATGACAGACTGCCTCTTTACAAAGATGTTCAAGCGGTATCTTCGGGAACACTTGCGCTACCTAGTCCAACGGCCGCTCCAGATGAGGTCCATGACTTTCTCGCGCGGCTCTTGATGGAGAAGCGTGGACTGCATCTCGATCATGCAAGACATGTAGCGTCAAAATGGGCTCGAGGCAATGGCCGAGACCTTATCGACTATCCTCCTCGAATTTACTTTGAGATATTTGGACGGGAAGATGGCTGGATGGTTTACAAGGAGACACATCTGTTCCATCGTGAAGAGGCGCAGAAGAACAATATTCGACCAAATCCATGTACGTCTTCCATTGCTTGTTTTGCATCAAATCGTAAGGTTAATCATTTATAGACCCAGCACTAGTCATTCTGGTTTTAATCGGACTTGTCCCTATTGCTATACTGTTCAGTAGAGCGGGGCCACTGCTTAAGACCATTTCCGTCGTTGTAGGCGAATCCATTGCTGTTCTTATTTATTTTGTTATCAAAAGGCATTGTTTCCCGGAAACTTTAGAGGATCAAATTCATCGGGAACTTCGTAGCGGCATAGACAATGCGAATAGATAGTGACTAAGTTCATATCACGGTTCTACATCAAGTACCCCTGGTGTGTCCCCGTATTCGACCCGGCCAACACCAAGATTGAAGGTGGCCCTGTCCCTGGCCGGCTGTCACATGACGCTCGTCAAGGCCGGTTGACAGTCTTCTCTATCAACCGCCTACTACCTCTTTGCCCCCTTATCTACAGTACATACGAAAGACTACGAGAATGGATACTGTCTACCCAGTCAGAACTCAAAATTGCAGGAAAAAATTTCACTTGGATCCTCAGCTGAAAGAGCGGGACAAAGTATACCTTCTTACAAGAAACCTACAGTCTCGGCGAGCAACAAAAAGACTGGATAATGTGAAGGCCGGACCATTTTTGATGTCAGAAGCCAGAGGACCAGTCAACTATAAGCTTCAACTCCCTGACGATGCGAAAATCTACCCAGTCTTTCACACATCACTCCTTAAACCAGCCGATCCAGGAACAACGTTGCAAACTACGTGAAGAAGACGAGTTTGGGGTCGAAAAAATACTGCGACAATAAAGTCGGCGACACCTAGTTAAATGGAGAGGCTACCTACATTTAGGAAACACATGGGAACCAAAAGAGGACCTCACGAACTGCCAGATGCTTCTGCAGCATTTCTACTAGAATCAAGGTTCCAGAACTCCGAAGAAAAATCAAAACTGTCGTCCATAGCGTTCCAAGTCGAAGGCGACAGGGAGAAGCCAGGAAACTGAGAAGGCAGCTCGAGGGCCTCCGCTCCAGCAGTCTCCTGCTCGATGCCGGCGTACTCCGCAGCCACCGCCTCTTCTTCCTTCTTGTCCAGAAGATCAAGCTGTTGACGAGGGCGCATCTCTCTAGCGGACGCTGTTCGTTGACGCTCACGCGCCAGATCCGCTTCCTTTCGAGCCTGCTCTTGCGCATGATCCGCATTATTGGTGGCTCCAAGCAAACGCTTGCGCTCTTGCTTTAAGCGATCACATTCGGATCGCGACACACGGATATCGCACCGCTGATTGCGAGGAAGACACTCACTACACTTCCGAAACCTGACGTGGATACGACCAACGCGGCCGTGTTTCGAACATATGGCGCAGGGCTTCACCAAATGGTTCCATCTGATCCAATATATTCGGCGAGGTCTTTCGCGACGATCAGTACTGTTGTCCCTGGGCATAGTGGAAGAAGTCCATGGCTCACCAAAGTGGGATTTGGAGGCAACAGCTCTGCTGTTCCCCGCACCTTGACGGAACAGAGCACGCTGCATAACACGCCATCTGCTCTGCTCTGCTCCACAGAGCACACCAGAGCATCCAGAGCAACATGCATACACTCATTGTACATCAGTAAATAGGTAGGCAGAATCTCAGTAGGAGGTTCTGCGTTCAACTCAATCCGTTATACTAACACACTCTTTGAGTTACCATCCATCCATCGTTCCACAAGGCCTGCTCAATATTCTTCCTCTTCACGAGTACAAATCCCGTGACCAGTGAATCTTCTCCGAAGACCGTTGGCAACAACAGCGCTCTACGAGCCATGAACTTTGGGTCGACTACTTTTTTCTGTGATTGCTAAGCGCGATAGAAAGTAGACTTCTAGATATCGACCAAAAATCCTTGCTTTTCCGATAGACTTGCACTGGGTCGCAAGCAACGTTGAACTGTTTGTAGCTCCGATGCACTTAATCCAATGCTTAGCAGATAATTCTTAACCCCACCATGTGTCTCTTGCAGATACTGTTGAATAGTTTCAACATAGTATGGGGCACTGTCAACCCAGTCTTTAGGAATTCCAGCCGCTCCCAGATCTTCCTGCCGTTTATCTCTGAATGCAGCTAACTCCTGGTCATCTTGCCTGTAGTCCAGTGAGATAGTCCGCTTATCTACTCCAAGGAGTAAAAGTGTGAGGCAGACAGCTAATGATGTATGTCCTACACCCCAGGTGTCCATGATCATGAGTGGATACGATGACGAGTTCGCTCGTACCTGGAACAAAGCTTTGATCTGAGGACGGGAGTACTGGATCATGTCTTTTGCGGCAGCCATGCGATCCTTCATCAAATCCGAGGAGGGTTGCTTCTGGTAGCCCAAGAACCCGGTTCCCAGAGACATTGTACCATGGGCAAAAAACTTTGCCTTTTCAAGCCAGTTTAGCTTGTCAGACTGGTGCTTGTTATACTCGGGACCATTAAGCTGGATATGATACTTCGTAAGACCGAGGACATTCGTATGAGCAACCAATTCTGGATACTGCGGAACGTGATTACAGCTTGGTCCATATACATTGCTCGGAGAGGTTAAGAATGGCCATTGACGCCTACGGCCTATTTGTTAACAAATGCTCGTAAGTTGTTAAGGGGCCACTACTTACATGCCTCGCAAGTCTATCACTGTTCGGATTCTGTAATGGTCACGTAAAACGCTGTATTCTTCTGAAGTCGCACTGTCTCTTGGAGGATTAGAAAATATGTTGCAGCATCGCTATGTCAGGGCATGCAATTACCGGTGTGACCACTTCGAAGCAGTAATCCTGCGCTTATGTCCGAGACCGTCTGTCCTACATCGCGAAAATTGTGGATCGTGGACAAGGCCACCGCGGACTGCTTTTGATTTTGCTGGGCCATAAGGATAGCTGGCTGCATTTGTGACAGCGAGGCGAAAGGAGCAGGCTATTGAGTAGACGCCCTGAATGCACGTTCTGTCACGTCATCAACCAACTGTGTGAGGCTACTGCCGGTTACGTCTCGGACCTCGGCCCAGCCTGTAGCCAAGCAAATGTGATTAGCGAAATCAGTCGATCGTATCGCCGTCTGTCACGGCCCCGCTGCTACAGTGGGTGGTACGAAGTTTCGCAACACCTCCGCCTTGGCGGCTTTCGCGATACCTACCCCTTCTCATTCAATTGAATGCGCTGAGTATAGAAACAATAAAGATACCATACAAATTATATTCATTCAATCTCGAAGCCTTAGAGATTTATCAGCTCGTTGGGCGCTTCGAAACAGCTTCAATATTGCGTGTACTACCCCCGTGCTTTGTAAACAGCCTCGAGGCGCTACGGCATCGATGCCACGCAGTTGATCGCTATTTGGTCACAGATGTTGCTCCATGCCTCGCACAAAGCGTCTTCCATCCGCTCTGCAATTTGATCTTCTCCTCCTTTCCCTAACTCAACGTCTGCATAGAGCTTATATAGCTCTTCTTTAAGCAGAGGCCAGAAATGCTCAATTGGTTTCAAATCAGGGCTGTATAGGGTCCAGTATCTGAGGACGTGAACCCTATGTTTTTTCGAACCATGCTGTAACAAGTTTTGAGGTATGAGTTGAGGCACCATCTTGTTGATAGACGCTGTTTGTTTCAAGGATGGGCAATGAACCATCTTCGAGGACCTTGGTAAAGCTCCTTGGGGTATACCTCTTCTTTTTAGTTGTCTTATCGCGTCGCACAATCAAGAGGTCACTCAAACTGGTCCCTGAAATAGCTGCCTAGACCATAACACGTATACAATTGCTCTTATTGTAGTTTGTGACCTGATCCCTGTTGTATTGCTGGCGAGCGCTTCGGCAGACGTATTTACGCATGTGAGACGCTGCACGCTTAACAGAGCACTCGTCTGGAAACAAGACGCGCATCCGTTGTTGTAACGTCCATTTTCGAAGCCATTCAGCGAAACGGTATCTCTTGTGTGCAGTCTCCCTTGCAAGAGGTGGACGCTTCTTCGCGAGCCATTCCTTGATACCAGAGGGCTCGAGCATTCGATTGAGGGTACTCATACTCCATGTGAAGCCGTACCACCTCTTGAGCTTGTCTCACGATGGCAAAGCGATGGGACTTTGGGGTCAGCGTGTGGCGGTCAGGCTGCAAGCCTCTGCTGTCCTGCAGCCTCGCGAGTCAATCGAGTTGGCTGCATGATTGGGTAGCTGCAGGCAGCCTGATCACTGCGGCTGTGCAGGCTCGAGTACAGGCGTGATGCTTCATAAGGCGAGTGGGCTCCTGCTCAGTGTCTGATCACATCAAGGTTCATCGACTGTGGATCTCGCATGTTATCGTGAGTCCAAGAGTGTTCGGTCAAGATCATGTCGAATCCAGAGCAGTATACCGTGGGATGGATCTGCGCGATATCTGTGGAGCACACTGCAGCACGTCAGATTCTTGACAGGGAGCACAAGCTGCCCACCCATGTGTCCGCCAACGACAGCAATGCTTATACTCTGGACGAGATGGCAGGCCTCAGCGTCGTGATTGTCCCACGAGGCGAGTATGGCCTCACCTCTGCAGCAAGCTTCGCGGCAAACATGCTCAACAGCTTCCCCAACATCAGAGTGAGACTGATGGTCGGCATCGGTGGCGGCGCACCGACTGGCTAAAACGTACGACTCGGCGACGTCATCGTGAGCTCTCCAAAGGACCACACAGGTGAAGTGTATTAGTACGACTACGGCAAGACGATCCAAGGCCGCGGCTCCCAGCAGACGGGCTTTCTCAACAAGCCTCCTTCGGTGGTGCTCACTGCGATTAGTGTTCTCGAGAACACGTACGAAAGCGAAGGCCATCAGATCGAGGATGGCATCAAGGCTATCCTTGACAAGAAACCGAAGTTAAGGAAGAAATACAGCTGCCCAAGCCCGGAGAGCGACCGCCTTTACAGATTCGATGTTGTCCATCCGCAGAATGGCGAAGGCGACTGCGAAGAGCTATGCGGAACATAGACATCCGACCTCGTTCCGCGACGAAAGAGAGAGGAAGACGAGGACGACCCGGCGATCCACTACGGCGTCATTGCCTCTGCCAATCAGCTGACGAAGGATGCAACGATGAGGGACAACCTAGCGAAAGAGAAGGGCATACTGTGCTTCGAGATGGAGGCAACTAGCCTTATGAACCACTTCCCCTGCCTAGTCATACGGGGCATCTGGGATTACTCAGACTCGCACAAGAACAAAGAGTGGCAAGGGTATGCGGCGATGGTAGCAGCAACCTACGCCAAGGATCTGCTCGCCAGGATGATGCCAAGCCGAACCGAGGCTGAGAGGAAGTTTCGAGACACGCTGGCGTCGAGTAAGTAAGAGCTCGGTCATAGTCTGCATCGTAGAAGAAACATTAATCGACTACACAGTATTTAAAGGTGTCACCACCCTCCACACCACTACTTTGGAAGTGCATGCAGATGTAGGTGATCTTCGAATTCAAGAGCAAGCAATTCGGGTATTCAAGTGGCTGTCACCTTCCGATCCGTCAACGAACTACAACAAAGCATTGCGTCAGCGACACGAGGGCACCGGACCCTGGTTCGTCCACGGAGAAGCTCTCGAGGAGTGGAGAAAACAGCCAAACTCATTTGTCTGGCTTCATGGCATCCCAGGATGTGGCAAGACGATCCTTAGCTCGGCTATCATAGAGAACCTCAAGCAGGATGTTAGGGCCTCTGAAGCGCTTCTCTACTTCTACTTTGACTTCAGCGACACGAGCAAGCAAGCAATCTCTCGAAGACATGCTGCGCTCCCTCATAAGCCAACTTTACCAACAGCGACGAGAGGTCCGACTTGATGTTGATCATGTGTGGTCTTCCCACGAAGAAGGCGTTCAACAGGCGATACTGGACGCACTGACCAAGATGCTGCAGACTTTATGGACACATGTTGACGAAGCCACGCTTGTGTTGGACGCTCTTGACGAGTCAAGTACCAGCGAAGCTGTGTTGACATGGATGAAAGAAATGCTTGAGTCAATTCTAACAAAGATGCATATCCTTGTCACGTCTCGACAGGAAGAAGACATTGAGTCAGCCATAAAAGAACGACACAGCAGTGACAAGATGATCACTATCGAGGGCAGTGACGTCTATCGCGACATATGTGCATACATACACGCGAGGGTCTGTAGTGACAAGGGCCTGAGCAGGTGGCAATCGCAGCCGGACGTCCAGGAAGAGATGGAAGTCAAACTAATTGAGAAAGCGATTTTCGTGTAAGACGGATCATCACACAGGTCTCGACAGTCTACAAGGTGCAAGATGCTGACAGGATCGCCAGATTCCGATGGGCTGTATGCCAGCTTGACGCGTTAGCGGAATGCTTGGACTACCCGAGTCTGAATGAAGCGCTCAAGGACCTACCCAAAGACCTAGATGAGACTTATGCCCGGATCTTAGCCGGTATCCCGGAAAGGAACAAGGGAAAGGCAATGACAGTCCTCAAACTCCTCACATGGTCAGACCGACCTCTCCGGCTGGAAGAGGTTGTAGATGCCATTGCAATGCAGCCGGAGAAGAGACCTGCTTTCGACCCGGAGAACAGGATGCCGGTGTCGAGAGATGTTCTGAGAGTTTGTAAGGACTAGTCTGTCCTGAAGCCAGGTGAATGTTTTCTATCTGAGGACCGAATTCGGGATGGGCGCAAATATCGCCTAAGAGCTCCAGGCCGCGATGTGTCATACGAACAGAGATATTGGGATGAGTCATGTAGATTTTAGCAAGAGTTCTAGTTGCAGGGATAGATGTATGCTTGCTGGCGAGACGGAGAGTTATAAGGTCGTTTCTGTCGAGGCGCTCGCAAATGTTCGACAAGACTTCATTCGGAAGCGCGTTTAGATCAACAATCAACGCGGATGCGATGGTAATTTTGGTATGGCTTACTTAGACTTGGCCAAATTTTGCTGGATTGAGTTGAGCTTCGATAAATCGTTTTAGCCAAAAAGTAATGTATTCTGCCTCAATATGCATGGAGTCAGCGAAGGTCTCCGCCAGATTATCGGGCTTAAAGCTTGTGCCGTTTCATAGCAAAGAGTAGGAGGTGGAGTACTACAGCGGCGCAGGGATTACTTGATTGGCTTGGTCGTTGTATTAGTGATGTTGGTAGAGAAGATGGGCACCGACCCCCCCTGGACCGGCGTATTCAAGCGATCTTCTTGCTCAACAGCCTGAACGGAAGTTGGATTGACGGCGATGGAATGCCAGCCTGTAATGACTTGTTCTTGTCAGAATGTGAAGCAACGTCTCTTATTGAGTCTGTTTGTATCAACATCATTGACCCGATGTAGCTTCCTTTCGGAAAATCTATTGTGCTAGTGCTGCCTTCAGCAACAATTGCGATAGTTTAACAACATATACTCGAGTAGTGACGCAACGTTGCAATAGAAGGTGCGATCCTTGTTATATGTTGCTGTTGTATCAACATAAAGTAAGATTGATCATCCGCTGTCCCAATCCCAGTTTCCCCATTCATATACTGCTCAAAAATCCTCCAACAATGCACTTAGAGCGTCTTGTAGACCGCCCGTATCATGGGATCTTCGCTCAGATATCCACGTTCGCGAGGCCAGGGCGCCTGGAGATGCTAAGGCCCGGGCTAGATGAAGTTTGTCCTTGTTGGCTTGGGCCTTGACGGCGCTTTCATCGCTTTGGGGTAACTTGCAGTCGTGAGTACGTTCAAAATCGCACTGCTGCTCGGGTGATGACCGGCAGTTGTTACAGGTCAGCCTAAGCGATGTTCATGGATCTCTGTTACGCATGTTTGATTTTTATACGCGACAGCTCTCGGCAAAGCCCTTCTTTGTTGTTTATGGGATGCATACTTTTTAATCATCGTGTTTCAACCTTTTCCTGCGGCCCTTTCCTTCCTCTGAGACTCTGGGATTGGAAAGATGGTGCATATGCCAGGCAATGTTCGACCACTTTTTTTCCCCCAGATTCACTCAATAAATAAAACCATCGGAAAGAGTCCTTTCCATGACCGAGTCGGCGTTTCCAGAATCCAGTATTGTCTTCCATGAGCAAGGACACATTAGGCGGGAGCTCAGCTGGTTATAGCCTGGGAATATCAATGTGATTCTTCGACATGGCGATATAGTGTGTAAGAAAGAAGAGATAGTGTTGAACAGAGGGTTAGGGAAGAAGGAAACCTGTTCAGAAGCTGAGGTTCATATGACTTGTGTTTTCTTTGTGAACAAAATCCGGATCCAGTTAGGAAGCGAGGACAATTTCTGAGATTGTGAACAAAGCGCCACACAGTGTCGATATGGAAGAAGTCTTTCAGAAAACATTCCTCGATACGCCATTTGGATATGCTTTCATTCTGATATGCTTCGGGTGAGTTCTGGATATAGGAAAACTTGGGGAATACATCCTGGGCGATGACATATTACATGTAGCATTTATGGCTCGACTCGCTGTCGATTTGGGCAAAGACACCAAACGGCTAGCTACATATTAGTAAAGAATGGCAACAACGGTCGATGGCCACTGAATACATAATACTAAGCCTTTGTTCCGACACGTACAGCTAAATATCAAGACAGAAGCAGCTCTCATTCTACAAGCACGCTAGTGTTCGCCTCTAAAAGCGCGTGCAGCATCTTAGGTGAAAAGACGATAAAATACACGAGGTTATACACGATTGACCATAGGTCCCGTTGGCTTGGTGTGAGTTTGTACCTAAAACTGAGATGTCCGAACTCTCACTTGAAACGCTTCCAGCGTCGTCGTAATGGATTTGTGAGCAGGGTTGTCCCGAAGACATGCTAAACGCTCAGTCCATGCTCCTCGCACCCCCACCACACGCCGTCCTCGGATGGAGAAGCGCTTGGTCATCTCCGATCTCGACGGCCACACTGCAAAGCGCTTGTGTGAATCCTTCACCAGCTGCGGACCCGGTTTCATAGATGTTGACGGCATGTTCTGCAGTATGAAAACCAAATCGCTCTCTACCTATTTGTTCATCTGGAAATATTTACGACTTTGTCGAGATTGACAGTGACAACAAGTAATAGTTTTACTAGACAAAAACTACTGAGGAGAAATGGTACATCTGATTCCTAATGTACCTTCATGTGCATGGAAAGATTCATCCCAGAAAAGCTTTCGATGTGCTTCCTATTCGCGAGATCGATATCACGCCAGATGCAGACCAAATTGAGCATCAGTGACGTGATGCTAAGAGAGGAAAAACAAGCCCCTGCTTGGACCGCCAGGTCTTGACAAAATGGTCCCAAAACTGAGAACTTGAGACTGCCTGATGACAAGCAGCTCCAGAAGTGTTAGGGAGCAATTTTCACAAGTCCGCTGAAGTGGGCAAAGGATGACGACGCTAGCTCGGGTACGCGACGAGCATGATGCAGAGATACTCTTACGCTGTCTTGATCCTCGCCAGATACGGAGACCATGATATTCAATCATAGTCTTGCTGTCCTTAACAAGGTGCTGGGGAAAAGCATGATTCAGAGGGAAAATTGCAAAGCTGGGAGCGGCGACAAGACTCAGATAGGAACAGCGTCGCAGCCGAAGAAGGCAGTGAGCTCGATTCTGGCATCGGGCCCGGCCAGGCGCCCGGTTCAGAGCAAGGCATCGAAGTCGGCACCTCAGAGACCGGCACCCTCAGCTGCCAGCTGCCGAGTTAGGTAGTGTGGGATTTGCAAGTCGTAGTGGCTACAAGTCGAGGACAGGTAGCATACCGAAGGGCTCGGAAGTCTCACGGTCTTTTTCAACCCCGAGACAATGTTCTGCGAGCGTGGCAGTCGGTGACGGTGCGAGAAAATGCTACAGGAGCCCTGCTATTTTGTGAGGATGGCTGGCTAAGTTGTTCACTTCGGCTACAAAGTCTACGTCCCTCGGCTTGCCGCTGTGCGAACTATCGACGACGACTTGTTGAGATTGTTTCGATATTGCCATCGAACTTGGGTGGACGGTATCACCGTGCTCAGAGATGAACTCATCAACCTTTCGACTCGGTGGGAGGAGTTTGGTTTGCCAAGTCCATGTCCGTATACTCCACCATCGGGAAAGGCGCTTCAGGACCACAAAAAGGATCATCATGTGTTCCTCCAAGCACTAGAGTTGAAAGAGAGCTTGATGGACCAATTACAGGCTACAAGGGATGGCTGGATACAGAGCGAGCTCTGGGACGAGATACAGGAAAACCACACAAATGCATTCATGACTGTATTGCAAGCTATCTCTCAATCGGATTCGGATATGACGGTCCAGGAACTGGAAGTCATTTGGCCGTTCGATAAGCCAATTACGACCCACAAGAGCCAGCGTTGAAGATCTGGTTTACTTGAACATCAGAACTGGGTGTGCTCACAGGAACATAGAGCATAAATCTTTTCGAAAAGAGCAATTGTTGTGATGAGCGAATAGCGAGGTTGGAAAGAGTGATGTGATAGGGTTGATTGTGGAGAGGAATCGTGTACTAGTATCTGCAACGATGGTACGTCAAACGCACTCAAATTTTGGCCTGTGTCAACATTGGGGGGAAAAACAAGAAAAAAGAAGAATTCGACTTTATCGCTAAGCCCTGGTGTGCCCAATGGCATGAGGATGATATGTTTAGGCAAGTGCAAAGTACGAGTTCAAGCTCTGGCAGGATTGCCTAAATTGTAGCTCAAGATGAGCAACGAATTTGGCAAGGCTCGAGGCTCACGAACACTGATGTGTTCCACTTTCCCAACAGAGTGTGCTAGTGAGTGTGGATGAACAGCTGTAGGCTAGCAACTTGAACAAAAAACTCCGTACACTTGCCTGTTACAAGGGGCAAAAGAAAGGAAGAGTACCTGGCAGACTGGCTGTCTTCACGATTGCTTGCAATGAGACAAATTCTTTCATGTTCCGGTGATCTGAGTCACAACATAGTATCTCCGCAGATTTGCCCTGATAGGGAACCGTCCTCTAAGCATCATGGCTATCTCATCCTCGGTATGTACGCCGTCCGAAGCTTGTTCATACATGGCACCGACGTATATGCACCTCAGTCTCTATGCACGCTTGATGTGACCTGATACCATGAAGTCTGAAGAATGACTTGGAAATGGAAAACTACCTAATGCCAGGCATCTTTGGCTCGCTTGAGAAACAATGAGGTTCAGTCTCCTGAATCGATCATCAACAGACACTTTTTTGTCACTTTTAAGATCGAACATCGAACGACACGCTGGCTGAACGTATGATATCACACAGACCGTGACTAACTGTGGGACTGTGCCTCACTTGTCACAAGGGGGATACAAACACGGCGTATGGATGGGTTGAGAGCCACTGAGCATGATTTCCAAGCTGAGTTTGCAAGCACATCCTACCAGTGCCATGCGCTGCTTCAATGATATGCATAGCGCAAGAACTTCGTTCATGGTATGGAAGTATCATGAGTCATGCAGAGAGGTTCGGCAGATAATGATATTAGCAATCCTCGCTTCTCTTGCTTCCATTGTTCAGCCAAGGATATGCGTGATTTATTTTGCGTTTCCAATCCCTTGAGGAGGGAAGGAGAGTGGCTTATATTTACTTTACGTTGTTCACCGGGTGCGCCGCTCTCTGCTGGGTTCCAAAATCTCGAGATCGAGCGTCTCACAAAGAGCAGAGGTTCCCCAACAGCAACTAAAGGCAAAACATCTCCGTACCGATGATTACAGTGACGTAATTGTATATTGACACCAACGATCTCGCTGTCGCCATCGCTGTCGTGGATTCGGTCCCGTCGCAACACTTCCCTGTCTGGCGTGACACAACGAGGCTTGGCCATTTCCTTTGGTGAGTATCAGTTGGATGAATCCAGAAATAGCTATGGTGGCAAGCCTAGTCCATGTAGTTTCCACTGAGCCTGACCTTGTCTCTCAGTCATATCGATGTGACTTCCATGTCGACAATACGCAAAGTACAGAGTGTATGTGAATATGTCATGGTTGATGTTGCCATATCCGCGCGTCTCGACTGCGTATCTGATGCGGTCTCCTCGGGAATGTGAGATTATGTTTGACGGAACACCAGGACGCTGCTGACCCAACATCAATACTAGATGACTGCTGTTCATGTGGGCAGATCACGGAACACGGTCTCTGGAACGGGCAAATCACTCTTTACGGCCGTATCCACGCTACTATGGGTGGTGGCACGAGGTAGGACGTCCTCGTCTGAGGCGCCGGTAGAATGATCCGTGAGCCATGGCGTGTCTTCCGCAAGCGTCGATGGAAACGACGCTCCTGCTGTCGACGCAGCGGAGCTCCAGCTGCGCAGTCTGGGACGCCCTCTGCGTCGCCCCTCATTCTCGTCCTCATCCCCAAATTCTTGCTCTTCTGTATCGCACTGGTCTTCTCGGACGACGTTACCATTGTCGCGCTTCCGTTTCGAGGGACTGAGACTTCGAGCTTTGCGGCTCTGATAGAGTTGTATGCATTGATCTCCATTGAAATCTTTTTACAGTCATCTCGCCGTCCTGTACAATGCACAACGCTCTTTTGACACCTTGTTGCAGGAACTGTGCTGATTAGGCAAAGACAGTCCAGGCGAATCGTGCAAACATGTACTCCAACGAGATACCATGCAATGGCTGCATAGCGGTATGGTGGTAGAGTTTGGCGAACTGTGTTGGTGAGCCGAGGGAGAACACATGCACAGCCAAGATGTGATTTGCTCGGCCGGCGTCGTCTGAAGGTAATGGGTTGGGTACTATGGCGAATCGACGTTGATCGAATACGGTGTGGATATCGGAGCGAAGTAATAGGGCGTTGCGTGGGACATCAATGGGCTCAACTTCGGGACGAGGCGACACGCCATACCGGAAAATGGTGTTCTGCTGGAACCAAGCGACTTCGCTGCGAGGGACAAGGTGCGCGTGTTCGGTGCCTTCGACCGTGTCGGTCAAGCGGCAAGTGATGTCGCGAGCGAGGAGGGCATTTGTCAGACCGCCCTGGCGTGGTAATGCGCGGCCGGGCGACATATTAGGGATGGTGAAGTGCGACCAGATGGACGGGAGATTCCCGTGCGGAAAGAGCCAGTGAGCGAAGGAGGGAACGAGGGGATGTCTCTGTGCTAGAACGTGATCACATCAGCAGAGCACAGGGGAGTTGATATAGACCGACCTTCGGCATCGTCCGAAACGCGGAAGTAGTACTCTTTGCCCAGCAAGATCCCGTCTCATGGAGTCGTGATTCTGCTTCCCGTCCTCTCATCGCTGAAGTAACCTTCCCAGCGATTGCCAGCGACGATGGCGCATGCAATGCGGGCCGTTTCGTGGTGGATGCCTCCCTGCGCGTCATCAAGCGCGGGCAGAACCATGATGATGTTGTGTGCGTCGCGACAGCCTGGGTGCCGGAATGTCACTGTACATGTTGTATCGTCGGGAACGTCCTTTCCGCCGTCTTCATGACTAGGAGCGGCATACGACGACCTTACCAAGGCCATGGCGCGACAAACACTTCGGAGACTGCAGGAGTCCAAGAAGCCGGCGGCTATTGTGTTTGTTGTGAAGTGCTCGGGCATGGCAATATCTCTTGGTTCTCCAAATGTGGGGTACCGACGAGATCGCTTGGCAGGCTTCGAAAGACGCCCGACGGCTATTGATCCGAGAACGTCTGGGAGAGTGGGTTCAGCAATTCGTGTCGTAGGGGTTGGTGGCCTCATCACCCTGGTAGACACATATTTGGTCGCGTTCCCGTACAGTCCACGGTTGGCACACTCTGCAAAACTTCTTCATTCATCAACTAGATGAATGCGGTTTCTTGCATAGCTTGTAAAAAGACTCTCTAAGAATCTCTAACTAAGGAGTGGTGGACATCACGTATAGAGTGTTAGTGGGCTTACCCTTTTCCAATGTGGCCATGGATGTGGTCATCACTAGGTATTATTATCTTCTAGCTTATCGGCGACCGTCCCTTTCGTCTCTTGTTTTCTGTTTGGTGCCAAACTTGAGAATTGTGGAATGTTGCGAAGGCAGATTGTGATCTTTTCACCGGATTTCTGATATCCGAATTCCTGGATTCCAATCCCCTAGCATGCACGACCGGGAAACTGGTTAGCAGGAATGCAGGCTAGTACAGGAAGTCTACTAGCGATGGCGGATGACTAGAAAACGCCAACCAGATCGTGGATTGCATCGACCGTGCATCCGTGCTGACTGCCTCAAGAATTTCCAGCCAGAAATCCGGCTTAAGCCAGGGCCCGCTTTCTGGGCGACCAGAGATTGGGTCAGAATTGGTGTCGAGGAACCACATGCTGGACGCTCGTAGCTTATTCATTGATGCCTAATAAAAGGTTACTTTGAAGGATACGGCTACCGTTCGCGCATCATCCCAAAAGTTACCGCCAGAAACCGGAGACTTGGTGAAGCTGACACGTACGTATCATGCAGTAGTTGTGCAATAGTGATGCAACAGTCATGCCATGCCACGCCATGCCACGCCTCACTCTTCGCCATGACAGCATCTGATTCTTTGCAGCACCAACAACCGCTGCAGTACATCCTGGTTTCTGGCTTGCTGGCAATCAAGGCAGCTATCACTCTGTGTGACCGGTTTCCAGCTTTTTGGCCACACTCTTACGACGTGCCAACCTGCCGTGGTATTGCTGTATGCTACGCACCCACGCCCCGTACCGCAGGTCCAATGACAGCTTCTCGTTTGTCGCGCCGCCAACAACGCTGTGATCGGTACCCAACCTGCTTCCATTTGCCATTTCCTTCGTCGCCGATCCACCTGCATCGACTGTCGTGTTGTAGGACCGAGCCTTCAATGCGGTGCTAACCCCACACTATGCCCAGTCCGCACCTGTCGGTATCGGCCTCTGTCTCGTTACGGTAATGCAGGTTGACATGGGCTGGAAGGATATCTGCGCATGAGATTCCGACGACTTGCCAAGTCGGGCGGGCACTTTCACGAGTCATATCTTGGCATGATAGCACTGCCACAGAACAGCTCGGTAATTATCTAGCTGGATCAAGGTTGCTTCGACAATCATGTAAACTGACATAGTAGAGCGGGCTATCGTAGCTGACTTGTTTGCTGCATCTACGCGAACGGCGCGGCGGGAGACCATTAGCCATTCATCGGCCACATCCGGCTTGCACGAGTCCGCACTCCTCCGCCCGCTACGAAAGGTCGGTCCTGGCGCGCTGGCTTCTTGCGAATACCCTCCTCAGACCCAACATTGCTATCTCTTTTGCTTTAGTCAACGCTCAAGAGATGAGGAAACTTCACCGTGAAGACCACCAGGTCTGCTAGATCTGTCCGCTCTATGTCGAACGGACGGCTGCCGAGGCGATGCTGGACGAGAGGCATGAGAGCCCGCTTAACAATCTCCACGACACCGACGTCCCCACGCTCGGCCGCATCGGAAAGCACAATCTCGCCATTACGGGTCTTCCGGTCCGTAACAGTGTGTCGACGGCGAACCTGACCAACCACATGAAGTATGCGTTCCGAGCGATGAGGGTGGTCTCGCTTGTGGGCATTGGAGGCGGAGCACCGAGCAAGAGCAAGGAAATACGGCTGGGCGACATTGTGGTCGGCTATTCTAATAGGACGTACGGCGGGATGGTGCAAGTGGACTCTGGCAAGAGTGTGTCGACGATTGGGGATGAAGATGGTTTCCAGCTGAAGGGCACGCTCAATTGACCGCCGGACCAGCTCTTAAACGTGGTGAAGGCGCTTCAGGCCAAGCACCATGGCCTTTCCAACTCCGAGGAGCCTGACTTCATGGCGTTCTTACGAAAACCTATCGAAGAGAGACGGCTACTGAAGGCCGAGTATCCGGGAATGGACGAAGATCGGTTGTTCGAGCCGACGTATGACCATCCAGTGAGCGAGCCTAGCTGCGAGAATTGCGACAACAAGCGAGTCGTCTTTCGAAAAGCGCGTCGGCGCACCAAGCCCTCGGATTTCCACCGGACCGATCGCTTCTGCCAACAACGTGAGGAAAGACGGTCGCACATAGGAGAAGCTGAGGCAGAAGCTCAACGTCCTCTGCTTCGAGATGGAAGCTGCCAGCATGTCTGGTCATCGAGGCATATCAGACTACGCAGACTTGCATATGAACGAGCAGTAAGAGGCGTATGCGGCGCCTGCGGCGGTGGCATGTCCCAAGAAGTGGCTTTAAACCTTTTCTGAAGTTAATGTCTCCTCTGAAATCCATCGGCCTAGATAAAGTAAGTGAGTTGCGCACTACTGGCCATGGAATTGCTTGGCTACATCTGGCGTATATGCCCATTAGGAGCAAAATAGTTTGCCTGTCAGTAGATCTGTATGCTTGTCTTCCAGGTCACTTGCAGTGTGTCCTTTCGTCCTTTTTGCAAACTATTCTGAGACCAATGAAACTATGCCACCGGAGCAGACCCCTTGCTCCTGAGCGATTCATACGTTGTTACATACCTATACCATTTTCGAGGACACGTTTCTCATGCGTAACGGAGTATTATTCCATGCAATCTGGACCTTTTTTTCCATGCTTCGTACGTCTTTAGCCAATCACTAGATAGCTGTATACGGATACATGAATAGACAGCCCGATGTGAAATTTAGCGATCGTCGATCGTAGTCGTCGAGACCTGTGACGCAGCTTATTTTCGGGGAGCGCGTTGTTTCCCCACCTTAAATCCATTGTTCCCTACTTACTGCCCTTTTTTCCTCTTGCCTCCCTCTGTCCTAGTCTTCTATCCTTTATACCCTATCAGTCATGTCTCAACATGAAGTTCGCTCTTTTTACTACCGCCTAGCGACATGCCTTTTGATGGTGTTCTTAGGTATCACTACCTTTCTTACTGCGACGTATCCGTCGAGCTTTCAAACGCATGGGCAAGACTTCGACAAGACGATCAATTACCTAGGCCGAAACCCCTTTAGAGATAATCATAACGTCACTATCGCACGCATATGCTATCCGCCTGTCGGATTGAAGGATGGTGACTCTAAGCTTTTTACCACAGGTGTTCTTGCTGGTATAAGTTTTCCAGGAGCTTACATTGTCCTTAATTCGGCTAGGGCACATGACATTGGACTTTTCAAACTGGGCGACAAGCCAGGGGTTCAAAAGTTTTGGCCAGAGTCTCGAAATTCTGGTGTCATTTCCATGTTTCTCGCAGCCATCGCGCTAATTGTCGGAGCGAGGTGGTCTGCTATCGATAAGTGGTCAAGGTCCACAATTTCAAAAGCTTGGCTCGAAGAGTTAGCAAACAAGAATGCCTCGGAGAACAGTGTTCCTGTCATCGGCGCCCAGATGGAACACGGCGAATACAGCTTCAAGGAATGGACATGTCAATGGACCCCGCTTCTTGTTGGTTACGAGGAATACAAGGATTTCAGCACCGCGTGCTTACGACAGGTAACTTGTTACAGGAGATCGTGATGCTGTTCCAGCGAACTTTTATTGAATTCTAATTCCTGTACAGCTCACGTCTCGCTACATCCTGCTTACCATTTTCATCCTGGCATGCTCGTGCATCATTGCTGCAGTGCGGCCTCAGATGTTCGATTTCCACCTTGCCGCCTTAAAAACTCTCAAGCCAGATTTTAGCTTACGAGAATGGCAGCGCAGACAAGGGGATTGGAAACTGCTTCCTCTGGATAGTCACAACAAGCTTGACAGCAATGAGGTTGACTGAGGCCGCCGAGGCATTACATCCCTATAAAATGGTAGATGGAAAGATGGATTGATGGGTCTAACTACCGGATTAGAAAGGTGGTAAGAAGGCTTCAAATCACAAAGCACTTGGGCATATAGCAACCTTTCGCCTGGAATAATCTTCATTTCAAAACCTGGCACGGACGGTTATTCTGATTGGTATCAATGTCTATCCTGACAACCCTCTTCAGAGCTGCGTAAGAGATGTGGAAAAGATGAAGGACTGCCTGGAGGGCAGAATAAGCTCGGTCAACATCTTGACACTCGTGGCCGAAGACCCTGATCCGAAAATCACGGAAGACTCAGAACGGCTAAGGTATCGAAACGTAACCTCGGGCTTGGTGAGGACGACTGGTCGGGCTGAGCGTGGAGATTTCGTTTGTATCCAATTTTCAGGCCACGGGACACGATTTGACGCGTCTTTCGACTTTTCGAACCAATCAACAGGATATTTGGCGTTGGTATCCCTCGGGGAACCTCAAAATCAAGAGCAATGCCTCCTTGGCGCGGAACTAGCTCGCTACATCAACAAGATGATGGAAAAGGGACGTATTGTCATGCTCGTCCTCGACTGCTGTTTCTCCGCGAACGTCTACCGCGATAGCAGTGGACAAGTCCGATACTTTCCATGCCGCTCTATTACTGCTTCAACCTTTCAAATAGATCTAAATGGCGGCACACCAAGCAGCAGTCTTCGTGCTGCAAATCGAGACGCATCCATGGAAGACAATTGGCACCTAGATCCGGATGGATATGCTATACTCGCCGCTTGCGGACCCCACGCATACGCCAAGAGTTGATCCGTATGAGCGATATGGACAAACCGTATGGAGCATTGTCCCATTTCCTATGCGAAGACTTGCACGAACACGGATTTGGACGAGACACAGGGATATCCATCGACGATTGCGTGCCAGGCTTTGGCAATCTGGTGAGGCGCAATGCGCTGTCTTGTACGGGAACAGGGATCAAGGTTTCTTCGGTATCGTAGGCCCTGGACTTGCTGTGAGGTCGATCAATGTGGTCCGATATAGCGGAAGCCTTCAACTGCTAGCCAGCCGGGCCCATGGGCTCCGAGATGGCGATCAGTTCGCCGGATCCTTATTAATACCGGCTAACGGCCTGGCTGATCAGGAAGGTTGCATCGTAACGATCACTTGTGTTGAGCCTCTGACGTCCAAATCGCAGTTATTGGACATGCAATGCAAAGTTCAGTCAGGATGGATTGCCGTGCCACTCGTGTGCTCGTTTCTTACCAATTCTGCTATTCACCTGGCGCCAGATCTGCCAGACGACTTCGATTGGTTGGCAGCGCCTACCGAACAATTACTTAGTAATTCTATCGGCAAAGATGTCGCGACTTTCTACGTTGAACTGATCGACAGAGCATACAAAGTCTTCGACGAAGCCGGTCAGACAATCACGAACCTGCCAACTATGCTACAAGGCTAAGCCCACGCACATCGTCTCTGCAACGTGCCGGAACACTAGTGCGATTCAAGGCGGGCATGGACCTGGAAAATGAGTCGCCTACGACTGCTTTCCGAGATACATTTGACATCCATTTAGCCAGCGGAACAAATGTCTCTGACCTGCTGGCTAAATGAATGTCGGAGTTGAACACGATAGCATTGTCAAGCTTGTCATAAACAACAAGGAAAGAGAAAGTCTGTACATTCATGTGTACAATCTAGGCACGTATTGGGAAATCAAGGGTTTTCTCTATGGCACATCCAAAGTCTTACCGCCGCAATACAGTGGTCCGTTGTTCAAAGGAATGTTCAGGAGGAAGATCAGGATAACGGTTCCTTTCAAGACGCGTGGATACGGCTCATGCGAGGATACAATCAAGGTCTTCGTCTCATTTCAGCCGACATCATTTGATTCACTAGATTTACCCAGCCTTGACAAGCCACCAACGACGAGTAAGAGGAATAGAAACAGCCATTCTGCTAGCCACGGATCGGAGGACTGGGTAACATTCAACTTCAGATTATGTACGTCATTCGAATGAACGAAAAGTAAACTACGAGGACCAAGGTATAAATCACCTCGCTTAAAATGCGTAGTAAAATGGCCCGACTATGAGCTATACATCGATAGAGTGAATTATCGTCGTGACTTCCGATCTAAAAAGAGCAAAGTAGTAAGTAAAAGGCTATCATCACTGACAAATACTCGGATAAGGACAGTCTGTTGCATCTACGAACGTTGTACGTTTCGAGGGTATAGACATCAAACGTGCTGTCATCGCTACTGCAACCCTAACATGGCCGATTTGCCATATTTACGAGCCATTTGTAGATGCTGACATGATCAATTGGACACCTTTACATACCACCCTATTACAGTCGGCATGCAGTCTCATTGCCCTTTTCCCAGGTCAACGTGATTTTTAACCTTCTACATGATGGCTGGGCACATGCATCCAAGCTGTAATCTCAGCAGAATATGTCTGGCTAGCGCCGAGCGACTCTGATCATAACATTCTAAGCTACAGATGCGGATGAAGCAAAGAGAAAGCGTAATTGCACGGATAAGACAACTTCTGATAGAAAAAAACGACTATTGTATTGTGCGTACATGTTCATAAGCGAAGGCATAATATAGACGTCCATCTGAGAAGGAAGAGGCTTGTAAAAACTACAGAAGACACAGGAGTGTTGGTGATCTATCTGCATTTGTCAGACGCTGAGACAAAGGGATCATTGCACATAAGTAAGCTTCTCTCTAATATTTGCTCCCCTATCCCTACTCGGGCAAAGCTTCGTGTAGTTTCTGTCATAAACTCCGTCTGTTGCTTCCCTCTTTCCGATATCACTATGGCTCTAAGTGTTAATATCTGTCTCATTGCTCCTTCCACAAATCTTCGAGCCTCACTGTTTTATACCATAAATGATCGGCCCTCCGTATCGGAGTGCTATATCTTGCCAAATGCTTGCCGATGGCGATGCTCATCCTGCAAACTTTCCTGCGTCGTGGTTGAGTAGAAGTTCGAATATGTTTTCCTGGCACTAGGTGGCTGCCCGTATATTGACAACAGAATCTGGTCCAATTCATTGCATCGTGTCCTCGATTGCGTATCATTAGCATTCCCGCCATGATGATCAAGACCAGCATAGATCAACCAGATCTTGCATCTAGCGTGCTGGGGGATGTACTAGAGAGATACGAGTCTATTGGGGTCAGCTATAGTAGCTTGTTGTGAAACATCCGCGATTATCAATAGTGATAGGACCTACGTCAAATTCACTAGGCCCTTTCGGTCAACTTCCGCCACACCAATCGCTATGACCAGAATCACCAGTGGCAGAGTTCTCATCGATCTGGATCGATAGAATAGGAATCGGGTGAGATTCGACTGGACAGTCTGAAAGCAAAAGGAATATTCGAACTCAGATCGTTCCATCTCCGAAACCACTTCGATACCTGGTCGTACTCCACTCACGACTCTATCAGAAACAACGAGCTTTGGAAATTGCTTCACTGTCTCTATTGGAGCCACTAGGATAGTGTTATGGCCAATGGGTCTTCAAAAGAAGATTCACTGGTCACGGGATTTGTACTCGTGAAGAGGAGATCAAGAGAGCAATTTGGAATAGATAGATGAGTGGTAACTCAAAGGGTGTGTTGAAATAACGAATTGAGTTGAACGCAGAACCTCCTAGTGAGATTCTGCCTACCTATATACTTGATAGATAATGAGTGTATGCATGTTGCTCTGTGTGCTCTGTTGTGCTCTGTGGAGCAGAGCAGCAGAGCAGAGCAGAGCAGATGGTGTGTTATGCAGCGTGCTCTGTTCCGCCAAGGCGCGGGGAACAACAGAGCAGGCTGTACAAGCCTGTCATTGGTAGGATCGTAACAGGTAGCACGCGCTGTATCACATCGGCGGAGATATGACCTTCACTTTTAGGATTACTTTCGCCGCCGCTAGGGCCTGGGTTGATCGAACATCCCATCAATGACACGTATGGCCGTGCGCGAAGAACTGAAGCATTTAGGAAGCTCATAACAATGCCGGATATCTAGCTACTCAATGCTAGTGTGGATACTAAGAGCACAAGCGGACTGCGTTTATGTATTGACCTCGATTCATAAATCTGATTCTGAACATTTGAGTAGAATGAGTCTGAGTCTTTTGAGTCCTGTCAAATTCTCATTTAGCGCCTTCCCTGATAGAAAGCTAATCCAACCCGTAGCTCCCCTTCGATTATGGTCTCAGGGTCCTTCCTGGACATTATTACGCCAAGAAGACCTATTAGAGTAATACCATCTATGATAGAGACCAACATAGCTATTACCCTGAAAAGCGGATCGGCGGCTTGATTAGCAAGTATAGTTATTGCCGCAATCTCAATGAGTAGCATAGTTCCAAAACCGATATCTAGTGAAAGTTAGCACTGCAGCGTCAATCCTACTGATTTTACATGACGGCAGATCTAAGACTCACATAGGCCAAAGCGGTTCCAAAACTTTTTCTCCCTTAACGCGGTCGCATCCAGTCTTGACTGCTTATATATGGTCCAGCCATCTTCGTACCCAAATAACTCGACGAACAACAACGGCGGGTAGCTGGACAGATCGCGACCAGTGCCTCGAGTCCATTTTGATGCTATACGACGCGCGCAGTCGAGATCTAAGCCTTTGGTACGCATAAGAAGCTGGACCAAATAATCGCGCACTTGGTGTGGCGAGGCCCTTGGATCTGGCGGGTGAAGTTCTTGGGGCGAAACATCAACGATGTTCATATCCTGATAAAGAGGCAGGGCTTCGCTGGATTCCGCATCGTCCTCGTCGTTGCGTGATAAGGAGGTGGAGTGTTCGCGATCTGAAGCGAGGCCCATCCTACTAGGAACAGGGAGGTAGTATGGCAGGCCGATCGAAATCAAAAAAAGTATCATGCCGTGTACTTAGGAATAATATAGCGAGGACTACTATGGCATCATGGGTGATAAGCCGGAACGTGCGGACACGCTGATTAATGCCAAGAACATGTAAGCTCAATCTATCTTCGAGTCATGTCTTGGCAAGACTGGATATGCCCGAATTTCTCGCTGTGTAAGAATGCAGAAGTGTTATATTTCCGCCTCACGATGAGTGTCATAGATACGAACTCAAACGTCAAAAGAGCCATAAATTTGGCTAAGGATTGATGCCCAAATAACGTCATATGCTGACTAGTGGTCGAACGCTTCTTCTGTACTCACAAGCTCTGCTCCGACAGCCTTCTCTCATCCAGTCAGCGCTCGTTTCCATATTATCTGTCTTTGCAAGTCTGCCTTCTGCCTCGTAAATCGTGCCCAAGCAGTCGAGTACTCTTACCGTGAAAGTATGCTCGAGTATAACGGTCTTTTGTTACCCTTCTACTGCTCGCCGCCAATATTTGGCAATGATCTGCTTTTATTCCCGATCACAGTCAATTGACGGCAACTCGGCCACACCTCTATCCCCGGGCCTGGGTGACGAAAGACCAGAATCAATTCGTGAACTCTATGCGCCAAGTCACCCAAGGATTTTCCCGGCACCGTTCTCCCGAGGCATGAAAGTTGGTACTGTCGCATAAAACCTAGCCTCATAGCATGGCATTCAGCTTCATAGATATTAAGTCACCTACGATAGTAGACATGCAGCTCGGCTGGAATTTTGTAACTTCACAATGGCATACGAAATGTAGCCGAAATTGACGACCGTGTTGAATTTCCGTGATATAGGACGTTGTACTCCTGGCGTTAGGACCGGACTGTTGTTTCGGAGCGGTCACACAGGTAATGCCTTTTTTACCCCTATATTGTTTTCTTCGGATATTCACGCTCGAGCAGACGATGCGAGTGTAGAAAATTGCTCGACCCTACGCAACAGGTGCGGCATTCAATCCGTCATAGACCTCCGAGGAATGTAGGTACCTAGCTTATAGGGCGTTTACGATCGAATCTGACGCTTCAGTTATAGGAGCCCATGGCCTTTTATAATCGACAAAGAGGATAACTTTGTCAGCCAATTCCCGGAGCGCATAGTACATCAGAGCATTCTCGGCTTAGACAGGCACATTAAAGACATCTACGGTCCTCAGTACATTAATCAGTGTGGTTCCAAGACGGCAAAAGTCATTGTGAAAAGTTACTCAGACGGAAGGAAGTGCAAAATCGTATGACTGCTACAAGAGACGCAATCGAACATTCTAGAGAGCAGATGAGAGCGGTCTTCGAAATCTTTTCATCACCTCTTGCTTATCCTGTACAAATCATGGACAGATACGGTAAAGGATCTACGGCTTTGCTGGTCTGTCTTCTACTCCTGCTGCTAGATGTGGATATTCTGAGCATCATCCAAGATTATCTCCTCAGCGATGAGTGACTCTTCGTCACACGAGAAGAAAGAGCCAGAATGTGCCGAGAAGGAGGAGCTCCGGGAGAGTGATCGATGGCGACTCGAGCTATGTTCAGGCTATTGAAGAGCATTTGCAGCGCAAGTATGGGGGAATTGAGAAGTATCTGTTGAGCACCGGGCTCACCCATGATGATCTGATGACCATCAAGTCGATCCTGTTGCAAAGACAACAACCATCTGAGAAGCAAGGTTACCTGATAAAAATCTGACCGTCGGGCAGCTTTGCAAGATTCATGATTTAGACGGGGGCATCTGAGATAGCATTACTGGACAGTAGGCATATTTATAACTTCAATGTCTGCATCTTGTTCTCCTATGTCAAGCTTAAGTCGCATTTTTGTCATGGAAGATGATTGCAAGCGCGAGCAAAATGGCAATCGAAATAAGGAAAGTAATAGTCTGCCCGAAAGCCAGAATAGAAATCGGAGTAGATAGCAGTATACGAGGTCGTGTTCTCCTCAGGTTTTCAGATTTGACGAGCAGATTGACACAAGCAAAACATATAAAGAAGCCTTCGCCTAAAACGCATGCATCGGTCAAACACCCCGAATTGAAAAGAAGAAATGTCGAGGGTCTTCGCTCTGCTTACGAAAGCAGCGCTGCTGCATTTATGGACATCCAAGCTGCAAGCCGGGCTGCGCTCTGACGTGCAGGATTCAGGTAGAAGCAGGATCAATTATCGACCTTGTCAGCTGCATACGCTATGCATGTGAGTATACGTTTGGGGAAAACAGTCAGAACTTTGTCTGGCGCTGGCAATCTCTACAGCTGGATATCGCCTGCCTGAAATGTCCCAGTGAATGACCATGTGGGTTACTTCATTCTTTTGAATTACGTCCCGGTGTTAGCTAAAGACCGACAGCATGTGTTGCACTGTGACATGCTCTGATTGTACTGTGTGAGTCCGCATGACTGTTGAGGCAGCCTTGATCCGGAGAGACATGAGACTGTTCTTCAGCCGTGTGATCATGCTAAGACATGGCTCGTCAAACCGCCCGCTCGACTCGGCAAATCGACCAGACTCGCAAAATGGAATGTGCTGTCGTAGCCGACCACATGTGCTGCATCTTTGTGACCAGCGCGACGGCAAGCGCTCAGCCATCCATTGGTCACATCTATCACAATGGCTGCGTGCCTGCATGATTGTGCGCCAGTTGATGGCTCAGCCGACGAGGCTGGCTTCCAAGGCGCTGGCTTCTTGCCGTTACCCTCTTGCGACCAGCTGTCGCTGTCTGATCAGCTTCCGTTAACGACGTCTTGAAGATGAGGAAACTTCGCCATGAAGACTACCAGGTCTGCTAGATCCGTCCGCCTGACGTCGAATGAACGGCCGCAGAGGTGATGCTGGACGAGAGGCATGAAGACCTACCCAACGATCCTCACGACACCAACGTCTACACACCTCAAAAGCCCGTCCCTGTCCTCAGTAGTAATGACGACTCCAACCAGAGTGCGCCAAGTCTCCTTGACGTTGATGTTTCTCTTCAACTTTCTGGAAAAGTGCTGCTGCATCATAATGGACGAGAAAGCGCTGAATGGCAAATCACAGTGCGAGTCGACACACAGCGGCTGTAATGTCTCCCCGTTTGTGGACTGCAAGGAGCTTATGTGCTCCTGTCTAATCATGCGTTCCTCGCTTCTTAGGGCCATAAAGGGAAGCTAATGTCGCTAGCCGTGTACTTCAATCGAAGGTACTGGAAGAAGATTATTCGTCCACATCATCTGTACCAAGAAAACACGATACCCGAGGGAGTGTGGAAGGGTCTCTCGGGAACTCGCCACCCATTGATATATGGCGGTGTATCTGTGGATAATTGAGCCAAACATGGCTCCAATAATCAGAACCAGGTTATTTCTTCTTCTTCTTCTCCCTCTTATCCTTCTTCTCCTTCTTCTCCCGTTCAGCACATTCTTCTTTCTTTTGATCACATGCAACCTGCTGGAGTCTTCTGACTCCGATCTTCGACAACTGGGCTTGGGTCGCGTTCAGCTCCTTGGAGACGGCCGTGCTTTTCGAAGGCGTCGGGGGTTTCTGCTCCCGCATTCGGACCACTATGACATGTGAGTATTCCGATGGTCACTGGGCAATCTGACTCTACGTGCATGTGATAAAATGTTTGTAATGTTTCAACGGCGAAAATGTCCAAGACATCTTGATCCAGTTGTCCACTTCATCTACTGGCCATAGTTGATACCGGACGTCTTCTAGTCCCACGGCTGTAAAGTGGATAATGTCTATTCCGAGCACAGATTCACTACCCAGACATCCTTTTAGAATGGGTTCCTCGAGCTGTTGGTAGGTTGACTGTCCCGTTGGGTTGAACCTGAATGGAGGCGGCAATGCAAGTACAGTGATCCTATGACCTTTGGTAGACGGCTCGCGAACAGCAGCGAAGCGCCACGGACGTACTCTGACCATTGCTCAGGTGTCATGGTTCTCTTCCGACACAAAACGTGATTGGTATCCATCAAAGGGCCCATCGCCATGGACAGTGTTTGTAATCCTTGATGGTCCGCCCACTTTTGCACCCAGCCTCGTGGCACACCGGACCACATAACTTGGCATCCAGGTCTCAGAACTACTTTGTCAAACTGTTCGACGATCTCTCTCGCCTCAGTACAGGTCTTTTGAGAGAAGCATGCATACACGAACCGTGATAATTCGGCAAACATCGACGAGCCATCTCTTTTGAACGACCGCCTCCAGATGAGCGCTGAATACAACCTGGCAGTCAAACTGGAGCTGCGAGAAGACCGTTATCTATTCGCAGGTTGATTTCGGTGTGCACACATGATTGCGGTCGTCTACCCATTCTATCACTCCTTGAGCCATGTTCTTGGATTTCAGGTTGCATCAAGGTCTTCCTTGGCTTACACCACATGTGGGACTTGCATGCAGAGCAACCTGACGGGTCAGAAACCATCAGCGACAGACTCTCCCTCAGATCCCTCAAAAGCAAAATTCGAGGCTCTCGGCATGTCGGCATGTCGGCAGATGTCGCGAAGTGCTCGATCTTACACACTGTTGCGGACGCATTTTCTCTTGAACAGACAAACGTTCTTAGTACAGCACCAGGCCTCAAAGATCTGCCTGTAGACTGCATACTGAAGAACCGCGTCAGTTCGCTCAAGCTCAATTCAGTCGATGTTGCCACATGTGCAATAGAGCCATATGTCGAGGCCGGGTTCCTGTAGAGTGGACCAGATCATTACGCAGTCATTGTACATCGAGCGCCGGTTGATCTGCAGAAGAACTACCATGTGTATATCTTCACACCGCGTCAAAATTCAATGAAGACATCACCATCTAGTGCGATGTGAGCCTTTTGCTGGATGTCCATGATGAAGAACCAGATATCTCGTTGGCTAGATGCTTTAGTCTATTCTTTCCAAAAGCTCAGTCATCAGATCATAAGAGATTGTGTTGGTTTCGCCCGATAACAAACGAAACTCTTCACTGCCTGCCATCATCTCCACAACACATGCCACACTGAATGATCGAAGCGCGCAATCTGTCCTTGGTTCCTACCCGCTCTGGAGGATTTTACATAACAGTATTGCAGAAGCTCCACGACATCCCCTATCCGCTCTTCAAAAATGGTGAAACTCGCAAGAGTACATTGAAGCTTCGAGAGCGAAAAATCTTTTCATGGCTCGATACCGTATTTGTCTGCGATAGCCTGCTTTTTTCCCTGTCTTTGTTCAGTGGGCCGATGAGCAGGCCGATCATCCTACAGAGAAATTGGCTCTGTTGGAAGTGGTTCCTCGACAACCTCTGAAGCTCCCATATCGATTGAGGTTGGGCCATTGATGGCTTAGCTATCTTCCACATCCGATCCTGCACGGCTACCAATGTTCTTCTGCGCAGTCTGCGAATGGTCGAGCAGAAGAGCTGGCTCTATAGGGGTATAATCGCCGGTGTAGGGATATTCTCCGAACCGGATGAAAGTCTCCTCGTCTGTCTTCTAACCAAGTGCAGTATTCTTTTGCTTCGATCATATCACTGTTGACGAACGCAAGGATGGAGTCTGATTGCTCTGCAAGATCACCGACATGAAGAGTGAAGATCGTCCTTGCCAACCAGAAAATTAAAGGGTCTAGACGAGAGGATTCTGCTCTGGTCGGATGAGAACATGCAGCATGAGGTCACATAGCCACCTTCCAAACCCGATTGCCAATTCGAACCTTTGCTTTAGCGCACCGATGATTCGACAAAACTCGTAAAGGATGTATGATCCGATGGAAAGAGTGCGGAAACAGTGATTGAGCCCGGGGCTGGGCAGAACAACTGAGCCCTGCTTTTGGCTGTTTTAAAGATGCTTGTTCTGCCCATGCAAGAATGCGTTTACATGCATGTTGCCATATTGCACCATATCCAAGGGGTTGCATACACATTGACACGTACACAAATCGGACGTGCAACAACTGATGCGCAGATATACTCGAGCGCAAGCTCTAAGGTAGTCTGACATCTGTGTTTCTCTTGGGCTTCATGTCGCATGTCCACTCAGTAGCCGGCTCAACGCGCCTAAATGCTCGAGCGACGCCTTTTTACACTCGATCGTTGTTCCACGCCCAGCAGACGAATTCGAGATCAGTTTTCGAAAGATTCGGTTCATGCTTACAACCCAATGGTTCTCGAGCTCCATCGATCTTTGGCATCATCCGTGAACCTTAGTGTAGTCGAGAAGAGAGAAAGATACAGTACGAATTGGAACGCCGGCACGTCGATTAGTCAGAAGATCCCTGCTTTCGCTTAATGATGGTTGTTGGTGGCGTAAAAAACGAAGGGCTGTCACTGAGCGTCAAGACCTTGACTTGATGTCGCCCGGGAAGACGAACATCATTACAGAGCACGATAGTCGCCTCGACTGCCGAGAAGCCAGAAAGCAAGACAAGCTGCAGCAGCTGTTGGTGCTGCGGGCGGTAGGAGGCCGCCATTGGACCTCGAGATGCATGGCACAGAGTGTGGCGTGGTGTGGCGTGACTCTTACGCCGCACGCGCGTGTCGGCATGGCCAGATCCCCAACGCGCAAAAGATGCTTGTAACGTTGGAGATAATCTTCCATCAATCTAGTATATTTGTGATCATCGATCGCGAACGCTTCCTCTGACATCATGAGCAAACCAGAGTCCAATCGCCTGTCGGCTTGGCACCGCTCTCTTCAGGGTCAGCTTCGGCTCGAACCTATGCGCATTCAAATGCTGCAGTGTACAAGGATATGGGTACATGTGCATCTGACAGTAGGTACATCTACTGGCTCAGGAAATATAGCTGGGACTTGTGAACCAGCTTTTACCTGTACCGTAGTTCGGAACCTACATAACAGTGGAGATCTTGGCGCTAGCTTTTTCTCGAAAAGCGCGGGAGAAGTCGGGTATGTTGGCGAGATCTTTTACTGCGTTCAGCTAGTATCAAGCTGCACGGAGACGGAGAAGCTGCATGCCTCTTACCCAATCAGCTTGACCAGTTGTAATATTGTGATTGATTGCTACCCAACATAACTACTCATATTCAGAGCGAGTTTCAACACTATATCGCGTCGGACAGTGGAGAGACGTGACTGCAAGTGTGTGGCACTTTGCACACGCGAGTTCCAAAGCTTAGGGCTTCAGTATGCCGTGTTACCCAACAAGAGCGGAAGGAACTCTGCAGCATGCAAGAGAACAAGTCACGTATCACATTTATGCACGTTCGATGTGGAGGTCCATCATCACCTAGCGCTGTCGATCTCGAGGATGGTGTGTTCCGTGGTTCATTTTTGATATCAAATACTGGGGAAATAGCAACTCTTTCCGTCAACTGAGAATGTCAAGTTTGAAGAGATCCAAAATAATCGAGCAATAGAGTACTGTACCTAGAAGTGGAAAGGCTTCTTTCCGTACCATCATCAATCTCGTATTCACGCGAGTCATGATCATATGTTGTGTTGATCTGTTGAGTCAATCAAAGGAGCGCGAGGCGTCGATGCTGGAATGTTGCATGCATGAGAGGAAACTTAATCCGAAAGAAGGCTTTCGAATGTTGGAGGCCCCGACGGCGTGTTCAGTCATAAGCTTGTGTCTCAATATCCATGCGATATGTGTCAATCGTCGAGTAAATGGACGTGAAAGAGCTGGTGCTATAGGAACAAGAGATACACGCAGCTATGCAGCTCCTGGAATGGCCAGCTTGATATTCACAAGCAGATGACACGAGGTACAAAGAAAAAATTTATTGTACGTTGGAAGAGTCATAAAGCTCGTCAAACGAAACCATAAACATAGTCAATTGGTGGAATAGATGGGGAAATTACTGCGACTGCAAGGTTAGGATCAAATTCGACCTTACGTCCGTACCTCGGTCCCGCATAAACCATCACCTGACCTTCATTGATTTAAAACAAATCAGAGTTTCGCAAATGCAATATCCACGGAAGGATTCATGTAGCTCTGGGTCATCGGTAAGGAAAGCCCGACTATGGGCCCAGGTCCTGCAAAGAGATCGATACAGGATGCATCCGAAATGAGCACCCGGCAACAATGAAAAATCCAGACTGACTCCTCTTAGAGCTTGCTCCTTGTGTTTCGCACACTACTATACAAGCCGATCAACGATTTCTGAGTTTCGAAGTCTACTCCAAACTCGCGAAGGACAAGGTACCATGCAACCGAATACAGAACTTCAGTTGGATTCGGACGATTTTATTGAGCGCATTGGTGAAAATGATCTGCGTTATCATCAGAAAAGTGTCGCAAATCTGCTGGGTCGACGAAATACGCGTTTCCCTGGAGCGCAGCCTGTCACGTTCACTCGATCGCATCTGAACGATAAGCTTCGTGCTGATTTCTTGGTCTCCGAAAAGACCGACGGAATACATTGTTTGCTATATTTTGGTAGGGGCGAAAGCAAGAAAGGCGGGCCGACCTACCAACAGTTCTTGATCGATCGAGAGAACCAATATCACAGCATCTCAGAAGGCCTCTTGTTTAACTCGAAAGATGGCCGTGAGCGAAGCTGCGGCCCAAATTGGCATCGAGGCACAATCCTGGACGGCGAGCTTGTCCGACAGACGGCCACTAGTGGACAGTCACAGCTGACGTATCTTATTTTCGACTGCCTTGCCGTCAATGGCGAGAACGTCGTCGGACACGCCTACGAAAGTCGTACAAAGCTACTAGCGTCGCACTTCTACGAGCCATGGAAGGCCATGTGCTTAGCATCAGCACCAGTAGTCCCACAGCCCCGATCTCTACGTCTCATTTTGAAAATCGCACAGCCTCTTCACAGGACGGAATCGATTCTGAAAGATGATATACCCAGTCTGCCACACTTGAGCGATGGGCTTATCTTTACCAACAAAAGAATGCCTTACGGTAGTGGTACAAATTACCATATCTTGAAATGGAAGAGACCAGAGGATCTGACCGTCGATTTCCTTGTCCAGCCTGGATATGTTAATCTGAGCAGAGCCAGTCAGAAGACCAACAGGAACACCGAAAAACCGAAGCGTTTTCACCTCTTCGCTTTCTTCGGCGAGTCTGGCCACAAATACTTCGCTCCCTTGTCTCTCACAGGGCAAGAGTCAAGCTGTATCGAAACTATGATTCAAACCCCTCGGCCGGTAATCCTGGAGTGCTTTTTTGACGTTAAAAAGGGGCTTTGGCGACCAAAGCTCAGGTCTGACGGTGCACTGTTATTCCGATACGACAAAGCGAGCGCGAACCACATCAGAGTGGTCGAAGATAGCATAACAGCTTTGTACGATCCTGTGACCGAAAAAGACCTAATCGCTTTCGTGGAAAAGGACAAACCCCTGAGGGAGACAAGAAGATCGGCACCTCGCCCAGTAATGGCTTCATGAAATTATTGCTGCCATTAGAAACAGAGCTGACAATGATTGACGACGAGCTGTCAGAGGTCTATTAAAGACCGATCAGTGGATTCTTCTATCTGAATTGCTCAATACCGTTCGTTGACCCCATGCCCTTTCATCCAATTCTCTCTATGGAACCTTGGTGGTCAAATGTTACCGATGGCCCTCTGCGTGCCGGATTGAGTTACGATACTCCCAGCCTTTTTCATACATATCTGGCGGTACTCGAGGCCGGTTTGGAGGAGGCCACAACAGCGTCTTGTAAACTGACAACGCTCACGACCTTACCTCTATGGAACAGTCCTCGAAGCACCGTGGTCAGTTGGAGGTTGCGCGTTACTCACGGAGAATGCAGCGCAGGGCGTTCTGAGCACCCTCGGAAAGTGGTTTTCAATCAAGCGATGCTATAATATGCATATACATGTATATGTATTTGCTATTCGTCCAATCCGGCTACTCAGCCTGTCGACATGAGGATTACGCAGTTTTGAGAAGAGAATATCGCGGTGTATAATGAATGGGCACATCTATGAAGCTTGGCGTACAAAGACCCGCCGTGTCTCTGCGTTCATCTGCTGTTTGCTCCGTAGTCGTGCTATGAAATGTGTTCTCTGCACAAGGGCACGGCAATTATGGTCTGGCCTCACAAGACGACATAACATGTTGACGCGTTTTTGCTTTTCTGTTTGAGCACAATCGTTTTTCAGTATTGCCAATGTCTTCACAGTGTTCATGCTCATACAGGACGCTCAGTAAATCTATTGGTTGGCCGAGAGCTTATATAATCATTTTGATGACATTTAGCGCATAGAAATCTGGAACGAGATCATCTTGGGAACGCTGACAGGAGTACTGGAAGGGAGGTCTAGATGATCGCGAAACTGCCTCTTCTCACTTTCGACAAACTAGCAGGGCTTACTTGCGATCAGTTCGGAATTCTGGTAGAGAGCAGAAGTTCGGGAAAGTACGCGAAGATGATCTCGCAACATGCCGTATCAAGGTCCAGCTGCCAAGAACTATTAGTCAGCCATTCTCAGTCAGCCGAAGGAAAACACTTTAGCTATAATCAATCATCAATGCTGGACCACAGGAGCGCATCACCCGCAATCCATGATTCTGTAAAAGCCTTCGAAGCAAACAATTCGGCTGGTGTATTAGTAAAATATCGCAAGCGCTTTGAGACGGGTGCGGACACCGGTCTGTTTGGTGTCAGCCATGATAGGGATAAGAGTGTCGAACCTCGAGAAAACCGAAGAATCCTTGGACTTCCAAATGACGAAACTCGAAAACCAGCAGACACAAGCCATACATACGAGACTGTTCAAGTGTCGGTCTGGTAAATATTGCTTGCAAGGGACAAGAGCTGATACCCAAGTCTCCGAGGCACATTAGATGTTGACAACAACGGGCTGAGGCAAATGTCCCATCAACTCAACACAAAGCCTTCCCATACGATCCTTTTCTTCTTCTTTTCTTGGACTCTCGACCCTGTCGGTGACGCCACCATTTATCAGATCATAACAGAATATATGGGCATACTTCGTCCTGAAGCTCAAGTAAGCCAATCAGGGTGGGCAGGACTAGTCAAGCCACGAAGTCTATTCCGCCAGGGAATACTTGATTCATACAGCAGTAGGGCAAGCTTGCTCTCGCTCATTGGAGCCGTGTGGGTGGCACTCTCTCCTGCAGTTCTTCCGTACTCGCCTATCTGAAAAATGGCCCCTAAGGCCATGGCGAAGAGGGTCTCGCTTGACAGTGGGGAGATTTTCATGATGGAGCACACAACTTTGTCTTCCTTGTCGACAACTCTAATCGAGGCTCTTAGATATTTAGGCAGAAGCAACGGTGAGTAGAAGTTTGTAATCACTCCTGCCGCGACTCCACCTACCACGGCTTTCGTCTGAATGGCCATATATGGGCGGCTCTGGATGTTCAAAGAACCCACAGAATCATGTTAGTCAACAAAACGCGGGCGCGGCGAGCTTAAACAGGGGACGTTTAGGGCAACTAAGAAATGGCGACAAATGATGGCACGCAAAGGCCTTTTGCAATCCCTCAACTCTGAAACGGAATCACCTTTGCCTCAGTGCTACGGAGTGACTATTTGAGCTCGACTTATCGTTTGAAATGATTACACAGAAGAAAAAGCCATCAATGCTCCATCTGTTCTCTGTTCTCCTTTCTACCTACCTCGGTCAAGCCTTCAATGAACGAGGACTCACGTTGCTTGATGGATAACACTGAAAAGGTGACTGAGCTCTGTTTTAGCCGCGTCCAAATATTTCATCATTATCAAAGAGCCCGTCAATCTACATCGGTAATCCGTGTCCACCGGTGGACAATTTATCAATGAGCGGCTCTATCATGAGTGAGAACTAGTAGGGAATAACATGATTCAAGGAGCTTCTTGAGCCGCATAATGGGAATCAAAGTCCGTAAAGCTGATAGCACCAAGACTTATAATCCTGTTAGTTTTCATGTCATGGTTTTGCGGTAGAAGGAGCTTCCAAGGGCCTGCGCGAGACATATAGCTCCCATTTGTTTGTACATGTCTTTATCCATCACTAAGAAATCATGAAGGCAGTGTTATCCCGCACTGTATATTTCGCTGAAGCCGCCATGAACCCAGAGATTGCATCGTGATCTAGAAATCTCTATGTCGTCTAGTTTCCTGAGCCATCATCAGCTGAACACAAGCAACAAGAGTATAATAAGAGTCGTTTGCAGCATTGTGCAAATTTTCATAAGAAACTCCAAAAAAATCAAGAATCTTGGAAAGCCTGGTCAGTTGCCGATCCTCCTGCTGAGCCTGGTATGCAAGAGCAATATCACAAACATTGGTCGCGATGTGGGAGATCATACCAGCCACACCAAGCTGTTCAAATGCGATAAGATCATGTTGGATAGAATGACCGACCAAGACGATTTCATGACAACCCATGGCAATAGACTCGATGATGTCTCTGATTCTGCAACCCAGACTCTTGTAAGCTATTAACTCTGAGGAACCAAAGTTAAAATGGTCTTTGTGATCAGGGACAAATCTGCCATTGCGGACGTCGTAATGATCCCGGACGATAAGATGACACGTGTAGATTTGAGGCTTCACTTCAAGACACTGTGATCTCGCAGCCCAAGAGAGGCCAACCTCAAGTAACTCGTGGTTTCCAGTCTCGTGCCATTCAAGGTCCATTGCGAGCAGGACTTTATCTTGGTCTGACGTTGTCTGATTTGGAGCGCTCAGTTGTTGGATAAATTGAAGATGCCGCTGCGCTATTGAGAAAGCTCGATTTTGTTTCTTCGTCAAAAGTGGGCGGCATCGTGCGAGGCAGGTATAGTCAGGGATGATATCCGTCGGTGTAGTACAAGACGTATTTCTTGACTCGCAAACAAGCGCAGCATCTGTGAGAATTAAGTTCTGTGTACTGATGTGTATCGGTGAGTTATCTCTGACTTCGCTTGAGCTGTTCCAGAGCATGCTCCGCAGCATGTCTTTTCGCGTCTTGTTTGGATCCGCCACAGCCTTCCGAAGAGGAACACACATCGAGTACTTGGCAAGAAAAGCTGATTTGAGCTATCCAGTATTGATTCTGACAGCCAATATCATGATACACCAGACGTTGTAGAATATGTTTCTGGCTGAGTTCATTAAGAACGGCGAAAGGGTGCTGCTCACTGCGCATACATTTGAATATCGATACGATCTGGTCGTCGTTCTGAGGACCAGCATCTTTCTCGTCGATGAGCGTCGTATCCCTGTTTGAGCCAAGTAGCGTGACTGACAGATCTCTTTCAGGCCTTCTGATGTTGAGCATTATTACGACTACAAAAAGAGAACTCCATTGGGTCTCGAACGTGCGGTCGGAGATATATATTATCCCCCTGATGCGAATGACGACATCGAGGCGTGACCATCCGAACCGAGAGGGGTCGTGCTAGCACGGGCCGTTGCTCCGCACTGCGACTCTTAGTGCTCGATGGTGGCAACCGCGTCTGATTCGTCGAGGTTTGGATGAGGGTGTTAAACTCAGCACCCTCAAAGCTGTGTATCTCTAGTCAGGGAGGTCTCGCATGGTAATCAGTGCGTCGGCGCCACTAGGTGTGTGAACAGCGCTGCGGAGCTCGACGCCACGAAATCTACGTAGCGATACATTTATTTCGCTATTGACTCAACCACAAAAGCTAGCACGTAAAGCTGTTGTCACGGATGTGCATTGACGAGCGATTGGGACGGCACTCCCAAATGTCAAAGTCCGAAAGATTTATGTCGTCAAATCTCGCTATCTGATGCGCCTACATGGTCCCCAGATTCAGAAAGAGCTGTTCCTGCGATGAGACAAGCTTCTTGCCAATCACTGTTCGGGTGTGCAATCACCTTCACATGGCATGCTTACTGTAGCATAAACAAGCTTGCACAGAAGAATGTCATATATGTAGTGATGTATAAAAAGCATACACGCTACAAGGGTATGGATCTACTGTATCAATAGATCGGTCGTCCCCCAAGCCGCGCTACCTTGTAAGTTTCACTGCGATATGTGCTTGCAACGGATCCAACCTGGACATATCTGGACTATCAGCAGTGATAGGCTGTGCATGCGCCACGTAGATGTGCCTCAAATCATATCAGCTTGCACCACTTTCCAATTTCACAAATGATGTGAGGGCATAAGCGTTCAGCGTTGCAATATGGAGTGATGTTCAAATAGAATCCATTACAGTACACAGCAGACTAACTCGTCTCAACTGATGAATTTTGACCAGACATTGAGCGGCGTTCAACCATCCCCACAAGGACTTATCAGTGGCCTGATCTTTTCGCTCAAGTTCTTAGCTCGAGATCTGATTGGATTGGGCACAGCGTGGTTCAGCCTGCTGCCGACCTGCCGGCTGCTCGCGAGCCTGGTTGACGACTCGATGTCATCAATCTTCTGATTGGAAAGCGCCAAAGCCACGAGAGGCCCGTATAAACCTTTATGACTCTCCGTTTCGATGCGCAGAAAACTTTGTAGCGCCTATCATGCGAAGGTGACGTGACCGGAGAGGGGTTCTAGGGTTTGATAGTTACCTGCATGCATCTCAATGCTCGCTGATTGCAAGGATCTGACGAAAACTGATTTGTATCCAAACAGGCTGGACATAAGTGGCTGGTGAATTTGTACGGCGAACTTGACCCAACTGTCTCATCCTAGTCTTAGCCAGAAAGATCCGCAATGACCTCTCCCACCGTGTGCGTATCGGCTCGTCCTTCAATCTCCGCTCAGACCGACCATTCTCTCGAATGCATAAAATCCCGAGCCCAATCCCACAACCAGCCGCACGAGCGATGCACAATACATCATGCGCCGAAGTTTCCCCACTGGTGGCTGCTCTCAAGATTTTGTAATGAGCGTGGTCGAACTATAAAGCAGTGCAGTGGTCGTTCAACACGTTTCCTCCATTCTGTACCGCCCTCTTACGTAATTCTCTGGTACGAGTGCTATGTAGATACTGTGGGGTGTCAAAAGTTTTGCAACCACAACGCTTCCTCCGCGTTTCCACCCATTCGTTTCCACCACACATCTACACCATGCCGCCACCAACCGAACGCGCGCAATCGTCTGACCGTGTTAATCGAGGCCCAAATATCGATGCATTCGACGCTGGCCGTATTATACAGGCGTACAGGGACGGCCGGTCGTTCCAAAATATTGCCGACGAATTCCGTCGACACAAATACACTATCTCGCGTATAGTCAACGGCCCCCGACAACACAACAGGGGCATGGAATTACCTCGAAGTGGGAAGCCTCAGACATATACACTTCGCGATCAACGTCGGCTCGAAACTGCTGTCAAAAAATACCCGTTCTGGTCATACAAAAAGATTGCGTGTGTACACCACTTTCCATGGAGTAGATCTACAATGCGACAAATGCTTGAACCATTTGGCATCCACAAATGACTCGCAAAGAAACGCCCTTTGCTTACGCAAGAGACTGCTGGTAAACGATACAAATGGGCTAAAAAACACCGTAATTGGACTGTTCAAGAATGGCAACGAGTATTCTTTTCAGATGAGTGTTCAGTTGAACGTGGAGCAAGCCATATGCGCCGATATGTCTTTCGCTCTGCTGGCCAACAATTCAATCGCGATAAAGTCACAAATTACAATAAGAGCAAAGATATACGCGTTATGGTCTAGGCAGCAATTTCAATAGCTAGATTAAGCGATCTCATGGTTTTGAGACGTGATAAATCAGCTAAAAAAACAAGGCTATACAACACGCAGCTATCTTCGAGTTTTAGAGGATGGCCTTTTGCCTATTTTCCAGGCAAATGAGATATTCCAACAAGACGGCGCTCGAATTTACACCTCAGAACTCGCGAAGGCGTGGTTTCAAAAACACGGCATTCAACTCCTTAAGAACTGGCCCCCATACAGTCCAGATTCGAATCCAATTGAGCACCTCTGGCCTCTGCTCAAAGAGAAGCTATACGAGCTTTTTCCAGACATCGAATTATGGAAAGGGGGAGAGGAGGCCGTGGCTGAACGTATGGAAGATGCATTGGTTCATGCATGGAGCCAAGTTCGTAATAAAGTTGCATATAACTGCGTGGCCTCGATGCCGGAGCGCCTCGAGGCAGTCGTAGAAGCAAAGGGGTAGTACACGCGTTTTTGAGGATTTTCTGATGCGCCCAAATTGAAGTTGAATCACGCATATGTGTGGATTAATCTGATACAATTTGTATGGTGTTTCTATTGTTTTTGTACCTAGCGCATTCGATTGAATGCGAAGGGGCGGGCAGAGGGGAAGCCGCCGAGGCGTTGGGGTTGCAAAACTTTTGACACCCCACAGTACATTTACCATTTTCGCAACACTAAGCCGAACTTGCCAACCGCATCGAAAGGGGCGTGATGAATCCCGCAATATTGATAGAGCTCGCGGCGAAGCAGGATGCACATGAACCCATTGCTATTGACTAACCATATTATCAAAGAAAGGACATTGTCGAGGAGCGGGTGATAAGTTTCCTCTGGTTTCGTGCAGGACTGACAAACGTGCGTCAGAAACAATACTTGCACGTCAGAGATCATTCCGAGATTTGGGAATGGCTCTTCGAGACGCCTTTCACCTGTCTGCAGTTGTGAAGTTGTCGACAACCTCCAATATCATGTTGGCATAGATCAAGCTTCTAAGTCTGGCTCGAAATAAGAACGAATGTGGGAAAATGGGGTCACATGCAGGCCTTGAGTTTGACGTTCTGTCTAATATTCAGCACATAGTTGATCATCACTAATAACATATGGTCTGATTACCTTTCTGGAATCTCTTCGAGCGACTCAATAATGCGAGAGGTTGTAAAATCTTGCTGTTCGAATGAGCTGGGGCACCAATCTGTGACCGAGGTGCTTCTTTTTCGACCCCTTTGGTCGAAGTCGAAGTAGTGGTAGTACTGTCACTTCTTGGTGAGTATTTTGAGGTTGTTTCCGTTCGGTACTTTCTTCTAGAGGCCGAGGTATCTCTGTCATAGTTTGCCATGCTTTGCTCCATGGACAGGCGCGGCCTTAGATTCTGCAACGAACAGTTCCCAACGCCTCCTATGTTCTTGACAGACAAAGATTTGCTTGTTGAGTTGGGTTTCTTCTCATAGGAGTCGCGAGCTTCGACGTCATTCTGGTTTTGGACTACAGTCCCTCCGTTCTTCGCTACTCCTGCGGCCCGCTCGGGTGTTGTGATTCCTGTGATCTTTGCAGGACTATATCCGATGACTTTGGAGAATGTGCCCCAACAATTGTCGTTTCGCTCTCTACTTGTCAATGGCTCTGACTGGTTGTGACCAGACGAATCACATAAACTGGTACATGATTTCTTCGAACTGACAGTCGAAGACACTATGTCTGCCCTCCTGGCAATAAGAGATGTGCATGCGGTATCTACAGTGGCAGGATCGCTGGGTCTTTTGATAAACTGCACAATGGCGGCTTCTTGACGAGGGGGGTCTGCGATAATCAGGTTGTAATCGTCAAGCACAAAGCCCGCCTCCATCAACTCTCCGTTCGTGACAGGAGCTAACCTGGAAGCTGCCGATTCAGTTTCGTCGTACGGTTGACCATCTTCACACTGAGCCTTAACATGTAGCCAGTGGATACGGACTTTCTCCAGGTGATGCCACCTGATCGGTTTCCTTGAGTGATATCTTCCCTCGTACCGTTTTGCTGGATGTTTGCCCTGGATGATCACTCGATTTATCAATGACACCGCTTCCTCCCAACGCAATCGTCTGGCCAGGAATCTTGCAAGATCAAGGTAACCTTTCTTTTCGTTGTACCAACCATAGCGCCTGATGACGCCAACACCCCAATGTTCTGCGATTGTCTTGAGCGAGCGCAGATGGCGTGAGCAATCTCTGTTCTCAGAATGAAGCAGATCAAAAAGCTTCGTTTCATCATCGTTGATAGGAAGAAAGTTCTTGGCTATACTGACAAGTAGATCCAATACCTCTCGTTGATGTACTACAAAGTTCGCAACATCTTTCGCGACCTCGCCGATCTTCTCTTGATCTCCGTGGCAGTCGATCAGGGCATCCTGTATACGTTGTTTGAATTCAGTAACATCACCATGTTGAATGCTAATCCTAAGCCCGGTGCCTAACGACGTCATGTTCGATATTTCTCGGAAGTTCTTAAACATCCGACTAGCTGTTACGAGCTTAAGTAATTCATACCGTAGATATAGGTTTGTCGTTCATTACTCTATTCACTGTGAAGACTCACCCGTTTTGCACGGAAAAATGGTACTCAGATCTTCCAGATTCATCACCTCATGCACTGTATGAGTCATAAAGAGGTTAGGCATGCTTCTTTGACATTTGTGGTATCGACACGAGCCGCCCTAACTGGACATGCATTGCACCATTTCTACGTAAGTTGTGTTGTAGTTTTTTGTCTGCGCTAGTGAGAGACGCACTTCTCGTAAGAGCGTTGGCTCAATCCAACCAGCTGCCTAAGGCTAAGATTCAGGATGCCACCTAGCTATCAGATGTATATCAGCCATATCAAGGCGAGATATCATACATCAGGTGCAACGTCTTTCCATATCCTGCCTGTCCATGACGTTCGACGTTTACTGCACGTTTCATCGGCAGCTTGGTGCTGTCTTCAATGAGCGCAACCATCCTGTTCGATCAATGTGACTATCAAAGCATCTCAAAACAACCTTACCCGATTAGAGACTTCTGTAGAAGGGAGGACTGTGTGGACTACCAGTCATCATCCACTGAGGCACGTACTACGCGCACTCGCTTCCGAGGTGGAGCACGACAACCTGAGATAGTCACTTTAGCAGGAGTATTGGGGTTAGCGAATTGCAACAGGCTACGAAGGTCTTTCTTTAACTCTGCCAACGGCCTTAGACTTTGACACCACCGTTGAGTCAATCTAGAGTTCTGACGGCCGAAAAACCAGCTCCTAAGCCGCCACCACCACCTAAGGCCACACTTACTGTTACTAAAGCCCCGCCTACTTTCCCTCATCGCCGGGGCGTGCACAAGCAAAATAAAAGCTATTACGATAGGCTCGTCTTTTGGAACGTAATTCGTACGAAGTGGAAGTGAACCCCAATCAATGCCGGGTCTACGATTGGCGAGGCCCTAGTGACTTTGTATGGAGGGGCAAGTACTTTGAAATCCTCTCTAGATTCGCTGTCAAATAAGAGGTTTCAATAGTGGCTAATTAGAGCACATTAGAGAAACCTTCACACATAGCCCTAGTGCAGTACTGTGATGTATAATCTACATTGTTGCTGTGTTGGGTAGTTTGTCCTTCTCGACTACGCAATCCTAATTTAATCAACCTTCCCTGTAAAGGTCACGCAGATTGGAACTCTCACACAGGTTTTCCAAGGATTCTTGCAAGCTATGTACGATTGATGTTATTTTTGTATTTCTCGAACCACAAGCTAGCAGACATCGGGCGCTAGTGTTGTTTGGAAAAGCTGGCATGCTAGACCGAAATGCTAGAGATCGTGCTGACTATTCTGCTGTGCTAGTCTCCATAATTACTTTAGATCACAATAGACTGACGAAGAATGTCTACCCCAGGCTGATTTGCTGATTCAAACATCTCCTTTAAAAGTTTTTGACGGCAGAAAAGAGTTTCAACCTTTATCACCTAGCCCAAGAAGTCTTGTGGAAGCCAGGAAAGTGTAATGGCCGATGCGCTCAAGGCCGTTCTTCGAAATCGTCCAAAAGGTACAACACGGATTTTGCTTAGTAAGAGTGCTGGTACTAGTAATAAATACCATATGCACCACTATGGAAAGAAGTGTGAGAAGGCATGACAAAGTTGGCAACAATAATATCCACCGTAGTTCATACGGTGACGTAAGACATTTATCTTCGTCTAAGCCTCGATAAAGTCACAGGGCGTCCGATCGAGCGATACAAAGATGTGACTTACAGAGTGGGAATTCTAAGCAGCATGATCATTGCTGCGTTTGTTGATGCTCTAGGACAGGCACAATAAAGCTTTATAGGGCTAAAACCGTAACAAATCTTGCCTTGATATAAAATTCTAATGCAAAGGCAGCTACCCGTGGTATGATTCTCGATTCAAGGATGCATTACGAGATCATCAGCTTAGCCAAAGAGTCGTCTCTTGATATCTATCGTGTCTTTTTCATTGCGTTGATAACATCTAGCACCCCTCGCTCGTCCTCCTTTCTCTGCGGAGAGGATCTCCTGTGACTCTGGACGAAGCTAAAAACGCCGTCCAACAGGGAAGACAGACGAGATGAAGATTGCCTTCTCGACAGCTAAACTCGATTCTCAAGCTGAAGTCTTGAAAAGAATCTTCCATGCTCGCATCTCATCATGAGATACTTGATTTTTGTCGACGTCCTTGGATAGATGACCGTTCGGTCATGTACATGATTGCAAAGTAACATGTTCATACAAATTCATCAAAGCACGTAAGCACGGAGGCAGCATCACCCATCATCATATTCAGTCCCTTTCGAGTAGTCCACACGATCAGTCTGCTACACAAGAGCTTATGCTGATCGCAACGCACTACCCGTTATATCCATGCTCACGGATCCAGTGACTTCATTCTACCTGGGCATGCAAAATGGGGATCAATCTAGGGATGTTGTTGACATCTGCTGATTGGAGACCATCACAGAAAGATGGATCTTGTTCCTGTGTGGAACATCTGCGCCTGAGGTATTGTTTTGACAGCCGACAGATAGCGCCGACACCCATGCATCTGCATATTCAGGATGACTAGCGAATGGAAGTCGTTACCGGGGCGCAAGATGATAAGCAGCCTGCAAGCCGAGCGCTTACCAACAAATGCAGATTTGCGTTGTATACACACTGCGAAGATCCCGAAAAGGGAAGAGGCGGTGCAGCGAGAATTCGCAAACTAATAATAGAGTAATAAAGATGAATCGTCAGTCTACTAGTACGATAATGTAATGATGGTGGGGCTGTTGGCCCCCCCCCCCCCCCCCCCCCAGGGCGCTAACTTAGTGCAGCTTATCTGTCACGTGAGTGGGCTCGAGCTCCGAGTTCCGACGGGAGCAAGAGCGAGGCACATATAGAGCTGTTTTCCTTCGGTCAATACTCTCAATTTGACTCAATCCCAGGTTCCAATCTGCTCTCGTGCTAGACCTGATTATATCTCGGACTCGTTTTTCTTGACAGCGACACCGCCAACCGAAGCTTGACCTGTCCTACTTTCGCGACACTCGACACTCGACACACCGTCACTCGACACACCGTCACTCGGTTCTCGCTGCAGCATTCGATGCTCGACGTACATCAAGAGAAGACGCTGCTGGAGCACCCCATCACACCTGCCACCAGTATCGCCCAACAGCGAGTGCGCCATCCTTGGTTTGCACGGAAGTCCCACCTGAATGCATCGCTAGAGTCTTTTCGAAGGCTTCTGTGATTGCGTCTTCGTTGCTTCCTTCAGTCCGAGCGTGGCCCCCGACCAGTGCAGATACTACGTGGCAGCGTGTGCTGTGGGCTGTGGTTTGCTCTGCTCGCGCCCCGCATCCTGGTGCGAAAAGAGTCAAGGCTGCTCTGTCTTCTGTCGAAGTAAAGCCTGGGTGGGTGGGTTCGCACATTTGTCTTCTGCAGTGCGGGACAAGGTACGTCTTTCTTTTCGCCTGCATAGACTGCTAACTTTTGCATCTAGTCTGTCCGTTTCGTGTGCGCATCACCTTCCTCAGCATCATATATTCTACCTCAAACCATCGCTCGTAATTACTGCCTACCCTGTCCCTCCCTTGCGATCGGCTCCTCAAAGCACTGTCTGGCTCTCATCCTCTGCCGTCACTTATCCGGGGCTTCTTACGTGTGAGGCACTGGGAACGGAGACTACTAGCAAGAGACACAGTCCACTTCCGAGTCCATGGCTACTCAAATCGACTCAGACTGGTTGTCTTCTAATCTCAACACGGAAGACCCCCTGAAGTGGATTGTGGAAGGACTTCCCGTCGGTGCGTTCTTCGAAAACTGTGGCACAAAAAACGCGACTCCCTCGGAGAGCCACTCAGTCGAAACCAAGATGGTGGCCTTCTTCGACTTTGGATCGGATCCAACGATTCACGCGAGCTTTTCGTGGCACTGACCATTCGGATCAAGGTTTCGCCGAATCGAAGAAAGGGCACCCGTCTCATGCTCTTGACTGTCCCAGCAGAGTCATTGAGGTTGCAAAGTGATTGTATCGATCATTACGGCCTGGACGACTTTGTGAAGTCTGTTTTCGACGTACCCAGCGACGCCAAATCTGGAAAATGCAAGTTTCTGCGCATAACCCTTCACGTCAGGTCCCTACCGAGCGAGGTAATAATGCCGGACTCTGAACCCGCCATTCATACGCCATAGACATCGTTGAAATTGCTACGCAAGCTTAAAGGACTTTCCGAGTCACCAAACTTCGAGCTCTATGCAACTTACGATGCAGAAATACAGTCTACATTGGAAAAACTCCGCACCATGTTGGTCAAGAGTAACCTCACAACTCCGATAGTCGCCTTGGAAGGATTTCATGCTGCAGGTCGGCCAGGTGTGAAAAACATGTGGGCAAATCAGGGCTGGTTCGAAGAGGAGGCCTCCAGCGATGGTTCTTTCGATGCCCAACAACACAACAAAAATCGAAACGATTCAGTCAGAGCACCAAGTCCATCATCTAGTCTGCAGCCCCCTCCAGCATACCAGCTGTCCGAGCCGGAGAGTTTGCCACATCTGCCTCTTGCCGCTGCAGCCTCGGGATCTCGATGTTGCGAAAGTTCATCATCAAATATTGTTGCACCTCCGGCACTGCAGAAGTCGCCCCTCCTACCATCTACTGCGATTCCTTCGTCACTTCCTCTGGCTATCAATGCTTCTGTTGAGTTTAGCTCGTCTTGGTCCGTGCTCCAACAAACTAATGAATTTGCATTCGTTACATCTCCAACTCCAAGCATTCCGCCGCTTTGCTTGTCCAAAAAATGTCCGTCCACCACGACACCCACGCTTTTCTACGCCCGAGTCAACCCTATCGCCTGGCTATACTGCAACGTTCTTGTCTGGGTTTACTTGTGAGCTCTTGCCACCTGTGATTACAGCTCTACCCAGAGCTCAAAACGGGGCATCCGATGGCGCTGTAAATCTAAGAGCTAATGGGGACCTAACATGTGAACGGGTGTCCAGAGATTACCCTGACTCTGTTGTCGAAGTAACGGCTTCCACTCCTGAACCTGAGACTGAGCAGTCGATGCGTGCTGACATCGTGAGTGGCGCAAGGGGTCCTGTTCTAGACTTGTCGAGGAAACGGCCTTTTTTACCCTCGTCGGACAAGGATAGCAGTCCCCCTAAGCGAGTTGGCGGTCTGTCGTACCTTGTTGCCTAAAACCCCAGTGCTCCGCTGTACTCCTCGGTTGAAACACCCGAACCCGCCCTGCCCCTGTCGCCTACCGTGATAGATTATGTGTCATACGATTTTCAAAACCCGTCGGCCAGTGCAGCGACAGAACTCAGTGGTGTGCTCGTTACTACGCGAGGGACGCTTCGTATCTCACTGTGGATGCAGAAAGCGTGGCGATTTTGTCCCATGGCGCATCACCTCATCTCCGAGCTCTCAGAATTTGCCGTCGCAGAAAGGAGCGGTAAGGACGTCAGTGGCTGTCACGTCAACTGCACTCTCGCCTTGCTTCAGCAATGCACAAAAGAAAGGCTGGGCAAATCCTCCAAAGCCGACTTCGTTGGTGTCAGCGCCGATCTGTCGGACTTGACCTCGTGGTTGTATAAGATGCGGCCAGGGGCGGACATGAGTTTCTTTCCGCTCTTGCTAAATTTGTCGTTGTTGGAATGTCAGATGCTGCATACCCACCGGAATGATAGCGGAGACTATGACACTCTTCTGCGCAGGTTTATGTCTGAAAAAGCACGAATGGTTGTTCGAGCTTACATGGAACTTGCTTAGGAACAAGTGATATGGTAAGACAGGGGCGGTGTTGCCGCGAAGACGTTTGAGAAAAAAATGCAATCTGGTTTCTGGAATCGGTGTGGTTCTCTAAGCGCATGCTTTTTTCCACATATCCTCCGTCCCCCTTCTTTTTCTGACTTGCTTGTAGCGGTGCTGACTTAATCGGTCAAAATATGATTCAGCCCGATGAGTCTGTCATCGTGCTTGATTCTTCGCGAACAGCTATCATGCCCATTCCACGGAGCTGTTCGTTAGGTGAGTCAGAAGCGGGCACAAGGATATCTGTTTCTATTGAACAAAAAGGCATTCAGATTCTCGCTTTATGTATCACTGCTCGGCCCTCGATCTCGCAGAGTTGTGGCGCATAGACGTGCGAGGGATCTGAGCACGAGGCATGATATACATACGTAAAATAGCCCTGATATGTGGCATGGCCGAGCACAGAGTGAAGGAGCAGATGTGTCGTGTCTCGTCACATTCAATGAGAATACTAACTCTGAAGTGGCGAACCGGCAGTCAGGTTCGGCGAAAAGACGAAGCTCTTCGAGAAGTGGATTCGTTCGAGCTGGCAGTCTCCAAATGCTAATCTTGGTATGCCTTTGTTCCCGCTCTCGCCACGTGCTAGCAGGCTCCTTGACTGCCCGTATCGGGAAGAGAGATGAAAGTACTGGAAAGAGGGCACACCAAATAGTCTATACGAAAGATATTTACAGAGGCATAGAAGACCGTCACCACTGTAAAGCTGATACTGTCACAGTCCTTGCTGCACCAGTTCAGTGAAACAAACAGAAGGACACCATCCGCCTCGGGTAAGGGTAGGACCTAATCAAGACAATGATGCGCAAGCTTATGGAGGAAGGACACAATGACCAGATTCACACCACTCGAGAGGGCAAGAAACGGTGAAACGCGAAAGCAGAGATGCAGACATGAACGTGGGTCCATTTTAGACGATACCCTTTGTCGACGTTATAAGGCACGCACCTGTAAATAATCGAGTAGCTAGATAGTCTTCCCGTCAAAGCCCGCAGAGCAAGATGAAGTATGAAAAAAAAGTGCTAGCAGGGTTATCCTGTCAGCTAGGAAAGCTTGAGCCCTGACAGATTTTGGAAGTTTCACAAAATGAGCTGGCATAGGGATAAGAATTATAGGGCGCTAAGTATCAAATAGTCATTGACGGGGTGGAAGAAATGACTTTTCACCCCACAGAGCGCGACATGTCATCCACACAGCAACCATGAATATCCTGCACGAAGCACTAAAGGGCCTTCAGATTCGAATTTTCGCAGATAGACAGACTGTGTTACAGGTGGTCTTAAGACTTGGAAGCAATAATAGTATAAACCTAGTTTTGAAGATCTGAGAGGAATCTAAGAAAAAAGATCTCGCTTTCTTCTGAGTACCTGGGCATAGATGCATCGATGGAAAAGAACGAGCTCATGAGCGGGCACAAAAAGCTACTAAGAGCACAGATCAACTTCAACTGATCGCACAAACCGTTTCGATCAAGGCCACATATGTAGCTAAAAGGGAAGTTAAGTAGTGGATTCGTTTGGAAACATTATGTCGAATCTCAAAAGCTCGGAAAGCATATGGTAATAGTCCTATCACACAGCATATTATAGCAACGTAAAGCCGTAACATCTATAGCACAACATTTTCAAGATACACGTATAGCTGATTGATTACTAGCATGGACGTAAACACGCTTACCCAAAAAGTCCAGATGAAAGAGTGCGTCTAGGTATCGGTCACACTATCTCACACAGGCATTCTCATATCCTTTCGAACCCCAAACATAATATTTATCGGTGAAACGTCGCGTTTCTCGGATGATGGACCGAGCAGTATTGGGATTTTTCGCTTGAAGGATGGTCCTGGACTGTCAACACTCTATCGCGAGGGCTTGGATGGCAAAAGACTGCTTACAATACTCCATTGCTCCCCCGCTTTACTTCATAAAGCTCATGATGTACATCATCCATGTTCTTGACATCGAATGACAGAGAATTCAGATCAACGATGACATGAAACCTCTTCTGCTTGAGTTCCGGGTCTTGGAATGGTTCGACGAAGATATTGTGTTTTCCCGCCTTGTAGTCGTCGAGAGAACGGTTCGACCAAAGGAGGTACGCTTCGATGGCAGTGCAGAAGTCATTCCAAGTAAACCCATTGCCGTCAAAGTCTTGGACGTACAACCTCAGAATGATCCGGGTGGCGGCATGTGTATCAGAGCAGACTTGAGATTGCCTAGCTGAAGGTGAGTTATCAGAGGGGTTCATCTCGATCGCTGCCATAATGTGGTAGATAGGGAGGTTCAAGATGCTTACTCGAGACCAGCGTAGACCAGCGCTCTGATATGTGTTCGCAGCTTGGCGTCACGTGGTTTTGCATTACAACGTGCTGTTTCACGTTTGCATGATTCGCAAGGCACACTAATTACATACGTTTGCGTTTATCTTATTTGCTGCCTGCTCTTGTTTGTCGACATGAAGATAAGACTAGTACCAGGTAGATTGTTTACGATCAAGTGGCTTGGACGAAGAGAGATCATTGCATACTACATATAGGACATACATCGGAAGCGGCGGATGCACGTAGCCAGTGTCGGTAACACCGAAAACGAGGAACATCAAGATCCTCGTCTCGTCAGCGATCGGGTACTTTGATAGAATGATCTGCAATCTCGCTAAGGCGCGATGTCTACCGTTACCGCCGATCGGTTACAGAGGTGCTAGAGGCAGACTTGAGAGGAAAATATAGCGAAGGTGCACTAGTATTCCTCGGCGTGTAATATGTGTCAAACGAATGACTCCTCGGTCGATTTTGATTTCACTATGTAGCTCAGTGGTAAGTGTTGGATGACCAGTCACCGGCACCAAATTGTGAGAGTGAGCAAGAACAAGCGAAACAAAGAGATCGAACGAGCTGCATACACAGAAAACTTTCCCCACCGTGAACCTAATGAACTTGAGGCGACCAGATACATCTGGCAGCTTCGAACAGGGTATCTAGCTTCTGAACAAAGTACACTGCTCTACGCAAATTGTGACCCTTGAGAACTGTGCGGCGTATGGCCTAAACAAGCGGGACATTTTCCCGGTTTGTTGCGGTCTTGAAGGTCAATGGCTCGAGGCAAATCGCGGCTGTTGCCTGAAACGGGCACACAATGTTGTTGATTTGGCCGGGCCATTGCAGCCGCACATCTTCTAATCTCCTTCGTATAGAAGTGATCGCAGCCAGCGAAGTGCTCGCATTGGTTTTCGCACATCGTCTGTACTGTTAGTTAGACAAACGATCTCGTCGTGCGAGGGATATCGATCTACTCACGGTGAAATGACGAGAATGCTCTCGAAATAGACTGAGCGATGGTCGCAGAGGCTTGCTACAATGGACGAGCTTGAAGAAGAATTGGTAAATACAGATTGGAGTGCAGTAAGGGATACTCGCATCTCATAGCACTGATGTCTGGATAGATCTATAGTCTTTACAGACGAAGGGTCACAATCATAATCTTACGTTCTAAGCGCTCTGTTGAACAAGCGAGCACGCTTGAAACAGCGCCATCGTATGCACTGAGCGCCACTAATGCTACTCCAGAATCGACAGATGCATGCCTCTAGATGTATGATGACTGTTTGAGTGAGGCATAGCTTCTGATTGCCCGTCAATAATGCCTCACTTGCCGACCCTTTCTCTAGAGATTCCTTGCAACGTAGTTATTAGGGCTGACTTGAAGCCACGAGCATTACGGCACGCTGATGATCGCATGCCCCTTGCTTGTTGGGAGACGCTAGAGTATTTTGATACATGCTGATATGGGTCAGGTTATGTTTTTCCCCTGTTGACTTGTACCAAATTGGCGTTTGTTTTCGATGCTAGTAAAAGACTCCACCCTAGCTACCTTACACATATAGAGGCTTAGGCTATTAGAGCTGCACTCTAGAGCATAAGAATCATCTCGCCCTAGACTTCGTGGCAGCCTTTCGGTTCTACTAGTGTACTATCGTGCGCTGTTGTTACGGCGATCGCTTTATGAACAGGAGTATGACTTACCGTTTACGAAAAACGCGAAGCCGCGAACAGTAAACGCTATGACTGAGACTAGAAACATCTTTCTTTACCTCTTGCTAGTCAAACAATGCCCTTCCAACCTGAAAATGATCTAAATAGACAGTTTCTGTCTCCTCTAGATGGACGAGGTCTCGTGTATACCGACTCAGTCGGACCCTGTCTTGTCTTATAGGGGACCTCTGGATTACATACTAAACATGATCCTGCGGAGTTGGCATATAAATAAAGCCCTGTTTCAAGTTTCATGTCTAGATCGTGAAATAATCCAGAATCTCGATGTATTCAAAGAGCCCTTGTTGTACAAGTAGAGACTCATTATAGAACAAGTGAAAGATGGGATCTTGCTCGAGTAAACAACATAAAAATTCGTTGCTCACTCACACACTTCCAGCTTAGATTCTCATACGAGCAAAGTCACCCAACACCAATTTGTTCAGATACAGTCTGAAGATAAGTGTACTCGCTTTCATGCGCCACCCCAAAGCTGTCGGCGGCATCGCCCTGCCTCTCAGAGTCACCACTACAATCTCCTCCAAATTTCAGCTATGATAGATAGGCTGGAGAGATTGATGACCAACTCAGACTCTGTCTAGAACTTAGCAGTATCTCCTTGTGAGTCTAAGAGCCGGCGTCTTTGTCAAAAGCTACATCGATGGCCAACTGAGCTACCCTTCTGTCGTCCATAAAAGTCAGAGCCAGAAGCGCTTTGCTGCAATCCATCCATATAGGCTCAAAGTCTTCTCCTTCTTGTTGTATCCCTTGTTTGGGCAGCTTTTGCGAATCCACAAAAGAGGCGTACCAGAATATGATCTTGAGGAACCCACCACTGCTGCGTTGAGTCACCGCAATAGCTTCCGTATGTTTGTCGCTGGTTCTATTTGTGGTATGCGTAGGGATCTTCAAAGGAAGGATGGTTGCCGAATAACCTGTCTCTTCGAATGTTTCTCGGATAGCTGCTGTTCTCAAGCACTCGTTCTCGTCTTTGCGTCCTTTGGGAAGAAGAATCTCTCCGGTCTTGTGCATTCGTACCAGTAGCACTTTTTTGTGAGCAATATCCAGTGGCACTGTTCCGCAGCTGATGACAAACTGTTCTGACGAATGCAGCGACCGCGAAGAAGTGTCGGGGGGCATCGTGAGAGCAGGCGAGGGAAGAAAAGCCGAGGAAGTGGATGAGACTTGAAAATCTGAAATTTGTGTTGGTTACAGAAAATGGAACATCATTGATGCGAGTCTAACGCATACTGTAACAAGCAAAAAGTTCGTCAAGCATCACATGATCCTGCCAAATTACCCCTCACTTGTGACCCGACAAGCTCAACACTGTGTAAGCGTCAAACCTACTCAAGCGCTGGCCAGAATTCGACGCACTCAGTCCGCTGTTTTCGGGGGGTCCTCCAACATACTCTCTAATTTTGACGGCAGATATCTGTCTTGAAGAGGCATTTGACAGATAAGAGAAATGAACACACAGAGAGAGAATCTCTCAAAGAATCTGTCCATGTTCATCATCCTAGAAATTTCTACTAGCAGATGAGTGATACACAGTCAAGATGATGCTCCGATTCGTGAGTGCGTCGATCATTGACCAGCGCTTACTACTGTACTGTCGTTCAACTTTCTGAAATCGATCGATTGTCCGACTACTCTGCTTACCTCCAATTTGACGCTAGTCTCGTGTCGTTACTATGTTATTAAGTGTCGAGTTGACGTTACTCAAACCAAAGAGACATCCAAATCTTGTCAGCGAGTTTTGTGCACCATGACGCGAGTTCCGAGAGTGTTATGATATCCTGCCCTCAGAGATCTGGAATTTGGGTGAAGACGCATGGCATAGCAGCTTTGCTCATTCAACCATTGACGCATCCACTTCTGAGTGGAGCACATTATGTCAACTATCGATACTGTTTCTGCGGAAGGCAAAGTAATACGATCTTTCTCGTGCTAGCATGATCTCCAGACAAGCCTCTGGAGTATACGACATCTTAGAATGTCTGGGCTATAAATTACATAGCTTTAAGCTAGTCCCAATGTATAATTGTTCCAGTCTCAGCCAGCCTTTCGAATCTGGCACCATTGAACGATGGCCATACTAGGCACACGGCCTTTGAGTTCCTCTGGACTTTTTGAGAACACAAGAACTAGCTCTTGTTTACACATGCGTCCATTCCCTATTTTGAGGCGTCCTGTCAGTGGCGTTTTTACCCGGTTAAGGTCTTATTGCATAGATCAATTTGCACATTTGGCCATGCTTAGTAGTTTCATTTTTGTCAACAACAGTACGCTTTTTTACGTGCTATATTATACCTCGCTTTATGAAAGTTGTCAGTCGTAATTCTCGTATTGATCAGAAAGCTGTTGGTGTTTATCCACTCAAATGGGACAGGAGGTTCGGGTCGTCCCAATTGCAGGCATCAAGAGTTCAACATTCAAGACACCCACAATCCTTGCCGGAATCAGCATATGTAGCATGCCAAAAAATCTTTCGTCAAAGCCATCGTTCAGCGGAGATCAATTGAGCATTTGAGGGTACGAGGCAGGCCTTGACGGTGTGCTCGCTAAGGCTGGTCAAGCTACTCGTGTCTTGGACACATGTCACGCCGCCCTCGAGGCACGGGATATGGCAAATCCGACCGTTCGAAAGATAGCCCGGTCACTGGAAACGCCAACTCGACCAGTGCAAAAACCAACCTGTCAACACCAGGCTAGAGGCAACGAACGTGGAAAAGTGCCTATTTGCTCGAGTACTAAATTTGCCATGTGTGTGCTAGTGCGATGGCACACTCGCATAACATTATGGAAGATTATATGCGACTGTCTTTTTTCTTTCTCTCTTTTTTTTTTTTTTTTTGCTTTTCTTGAATCAAAGGCTATGCCGGTAATTACATTGTATACTGCCTCCCCTGACATGTCTAAAACCTCAACGCTTCGATTTTGCTTCAACTAGGGGATGGAATCTTGTTCTAGAGGAGGATCTCTTCGATCACTGCACCTCGCCGTTTGTTCTTAGGGACTTCAACGGACCACTGGAGGACCCAGTCTTTGCCTTTTTGCTTGACCCGAGATCGTCATACGGAACGATCTGGAACTTGTAATTGACTTCACTCTTGCACCAGCCTGTCGCTCGGACTATGAATTCCAGAAACTCAGTTGGCGTGAAACTCGCTCCTTTTCCGCTTGGCTGTCGATGGCTTTCATCGAAGTCTGTTGGGTTCAGTCCGACTTGACGACCCCAAATCAATCCTCCTGGTTTGGTAAGAAAAGTGAGGGCCTCGAAAAAACGTTCCTGATCGGCTTGTGGGAAAAGGTTGACGTTGGCCGAGTGAACAAAGTCATAATGAGACTCCGATCGGGCATGGTTCTTGCGAAAGTTCTTTGAGAGCATATCGGCCTGATAGAAGCTGAATCCTTTAGATGATGGTGACTCATCGAAGAGCGCCATACCGAGGTCAAAAAATCCTGAAAGCACGATTGTCAGTAAACTGAGCTTAGTAAAGAAAAAACTCGGCTCACCTTGCTCAACGTCAATGCCGGAGATGTTCTAGAAGATCTGCAGGTCAGTCATCTTGACAAAATGCACGGCTGAGTCAACATGTTACTTTTTCTGGGTATCCATCTCGGATAAGCTTCCTTATATCACTTCCCATGCAACAGCCGGCGTCCATCAGAAGAACAGGATCTGGAGTAGATGCAGTCGCTCGTTCGAGAACGACGGTATACTGAGAGTGACGATCAATACGAGGTCCAGCCAATAAGCATTCGCGAATGCAGGTGTGAGGAGCAATCTCAGCTTTAATTAGCATATTATGACCTTCTGCTGCCTGTATATTGCTACATTAACTGACCTTCATTCCTGACTTGCGCGCATCTTGGATGCGAGTGATTACTTTATCTTCACTTTCAGTTTTGTCGTTGGAGAATCGTTGGTGAAGCTCTAGCGTCTCTGAAGGGGCGCTTGAGCATCACGGACGGGGGGTTAGAGGATATTCAGAAATGCTTGGGGCAGATGTAAACATCCAGAAAAGATCTTTTCGACTCGCATCTGGTACGGGGCTCTGTGAGTCTGTCGCTCTGATATCAACCCAGGTTGGCCCTCGGCGAGTGCTCAATTGGACTGCAGACGGCTGTTGCTTCTGAAGATCGCTATTGTGTAGAAGAATGCGAGGCTGGCGAGGCCAATTCGACCACTCGAAGAAAGACCTCAATGCTTCTGGCAGATTCTCAATCAGTATGGTGCCCACTGCCGCATTGAGGAAGAACATATCCGGGCATGAAGAGAAGTCGCGCGTAAGTAGGGCGCAAGTGAACAAAGCAGCACCCAGCATGGATTCAGCGTTCCTAAAATCAGCAGGAAACTCGGTAGTCATCCGGTTGAGGACTGGAAGCAGCGCATGTTCCAACTTTATCCAAGCTAGCGAACGATCCAGGAGCGAGAGGCCGAAATCTACATTGATCTCAATCGTGTGTGTCTTGGAGTCATACATCCAAACCGTGTCGGTTACTGGTTGGAACAAGTCCCGATACATGAATGAAAAGAGAGAATCGTTGTATATTGGCTTTGCGAAATCCAAAATGGGATGGTGTCATCCGGACACATCGTTATCGATGAATTGCAACGAAGAAGGATCCACATGAGTGGCCATGACATTGCCTCCGTGGCCATCGCCAAGGCCAAGCGAGACACAACAGTCGCGAAGACAGGCTCCTCGCGGGTCCAATACCGCTTCTGCATATCGGAAATAAGATTCAAACTCAGACCTCATATCGGCAGCAAGAGCAACTTGTTCCGGGCAGTCCCGTCATGCAATCCGCCGAGCTCACGTTGAGTGGTTTTACACACGCCAATGGAGTTAAAAGGTTCCGGCTCATATCCGGCCATCAGTTTGAGCAAGAACCGGCACCCTACACTGGTCTCATGAGCAAACGGGAATGGCCCATCAATCAGAGACGGTCCACAGAGCGCACAAAGACAGGCTACTAGTATGTCCATTGTATATGAACTCGGCTACTTTCACTGATATATTCTAGCACGTATCGAAGCTGCAAAAAGGAATGCGATGAAGCCAAGCCTCACTGTCAGAATTGTATTCGTGGAAGATTTTTCTGGGAAGGCTACAATCGGAGAGACAAGATCAAATCCCGGCCATCATTTGAGCCACATCCTCTGCAGCCAAAGGTTTTTGAGAGCTTCGAGAACCCTGCTCATGTTCAGGGATACCTGTTCGGCTCTACCACCGTTCTAAGCAGTACGCCTATCGCTCCACCCCAGAGTTGCTTTCAAGGACAGAGGGCATACTCACAGCAGGTTGGCATGGCGCATGTTGGTCGCATGTCGCCTTTTAATATCGAAGTTGATAAATCACATCTCACGACCGATGGCTACAATCAAGAAGGAGTTTCACAGGGCTATACGCTGGCTTCACTCTCCAGAGTCGGCGATACATCGACACCTAGTATTTCTAGAGACACCAATGACAAACATAAACTGCCCTATAAGCTGTCATATGAGCCCCTGCAGTTGTACGTATTCATTTTGCGACGAACAGAGCACTCTCATCCAGATTTGCATCCCCGCTAGTTACTAGCCTTCCTCTCAGACTGCACCTGAAGCTCATGCTTTTTCACTCCATCACTTCTATAGCACTGCCATGCTGTCATAGCAGCCGAGCTTATAGTGCAAAAGCTTGCTCACTATGACCATAACTCTCCTTGCGAAGCAGTAACACGAACTGATCGACCCCTTAGTAAGATATACACAGAATGAGAACCATTTTATGGCCTACGATTCGAATCGTGAATTCGGGGTTTAGGATTTTGAAGTGCGGATGTGGGGCCTTGCAAAGTGAAAGCGGATGGAGCTAACCTCTTTTGGTGCCGACTCCTGTCACTAATTGATTCACACAGTAAAGATTCTTCAGTCGTTACCGTGATTGGATAAATTACTTCTTTCTGATTATCCGATGCAACATCGCTATTTGATAGTTCTTACCCGTATCGCTCACCACCCAACTTCTACAAGATAGAGATCTCTACATCTCTGACTGGCAAGCACGAGCTTCGTCATATCGGCACATGCCGAGTGGGCAACCACCTGATGCTTTCAAGGCAACAAAGCTTTCCGCTCACGTAACCGTCACTTCAATTCGATCATCTCTCTCTCCTGCTACGACTTGTAGCACCGCGCTAGTCGAGTAGACATTCCCACATGCTACGCAACATACGTTATCCATCATGGCCCCAACGTTCCAGCGTGTGCGGTTGCGCGCGTCATCTGCCTTGTTTGAATACAAAGGTCTCGATATCGATGACAGTGCTTTCCTCCATCGGTTCCGCAGATTCGTTGATGACTATGGTGGAGAAATAGGCCAGATTCTGAAGAGAAGTGCGAGGGAAACTAAGCTTGTCACCTATCTGGTGCTGCAAGATTGGGGGAATTCGATTTCCGACATTTCCAGTCTGTCGAAGCTGACGATTGAGGGAATCACTCCTGAGGTAACCTCCAAACCTTCGGCTATCGACTTGTGGAATCATCAACGCCAGCCTCGCACCTCGCAAATCTATCCTGTGGCTTCTGATCAGGCTTTTCCTGAATGGACAGGCTGCGACACAGCGCAAATATCCTCTCTTAATTGGTACGACAGAGTGAGCGCCTTCCTATATCAGCCGCCACCTTCTCGTCAGCGGGCCACGCAAGCTTTTCTCAACGGTATAAAAAAAACAGGGTGTCTTCTCAACTTTCAGGCAAGGCTCGAGCCCGAAGACCTGTGCGATCATAATCACCCCTCTGTTTCAAATTTACAAGAATGCAGCGTCGACAACAACGACCTACCCTGGGACGCAATGATTGGTGCCACTCTCAAGTCAATCACGACCATCCACAGATACGGGGACAGTTACACTGCGGCCTTGGCAGAGTCCGACGAGGAACGGTCCCGGTTCGTTCGAAACTACTTCCAGCCGGACACCGGCTGCACCCCTCGGTGTGCCATTAATATCTTCTTGGAAGAATTTGAGACCTCCCTAGTTCCCGTACCGATCCGGCAGCGACAGAACATCTCGCCAGAGTACGGAATCATCACTAAGAACGCCGCCGTCATTGCACACGATCATTACATCACAGATCTACACATAGGTATGCTTGAAAGAGGCAGTGCTTTGACAAAGAGATTTCCCAGCTGACAAATCTGATCCAGACGCCGGGATGCAAGGATCCGCTACCTGTTCACCTGGCTGCATCAAGTTATGGGCATTGTACCCACCCACTGAACGCAACCTCTCGCTCTTCTGGAAGGAGGAAGGCAACGAGGGAAAATTTGAGAAACTTGCAGATCAGCTTTCAGGTGGCTGTTTTGCAGTTACCGCTCACAAAGATGTCCTGCACATCCCGGCAGGCTGGCTGCACGTGGTGTACACTGTCGCTGCCGGTTTACTCATTGGTAGCAATTGGTGCGCTGCCGACGACGTCGAGATCACTGCCACTGTTCTCGGCCACGAACTTGAGACGGCGAGGGGTAGCACAGGCCTCCAGGACATAGGATTGAAGCCTTTTCTTGCTGCATCCCATGAAGCAGTCAGGAAGAAAGGAGATTCTGCCGTCATGGCAAGGAAACAATGGTGTATGCTGTCTACGATCGAAGGAGGGCGTTTCCATATCAGCCTGGACAAGTGGCGACAAAGAACAGAAAAGGAGAACAAAAAGTTGCTGGCTGACGTGGTGGCCGGACTTGAAGATGCGGGCAAAGTCCTGTGCGAAGAATGCCAGGTCAAATTTGCTAGTCACCTGAACTATGCTCCTGCTGGTGTGGGTAAAAGAAAGCGCTTCGGCTCTTGAAACAGGCACTAAGCTGGCCAAGTTCCTGCGACTCGCTCATGTTTAGCTAGCTTTAATTGAGCAAAAACAGAATCTCAGTAGCATGATCAAGCCCTTCTTTCCCGTATGGCTTTTGCAATCATTTGATCTTACTAGCGAACAAACGTGACTAACGTGGAAGACATGTTTAGCTTAATCGCTGAGGCAATCTATAGCTCAAACAAATCAGGCACTGAACGAACAAAATCATCCAGTCTTGATCTCAGCCGTTCCGAACTCTCGACTTTCGACATTTGAAGTGGATAAAGAGCATGTAGAGAGATGACACTCCTCAAAAATTGCCGACGTTAAGGTATGTGTTAAAGACAGTCAAGACCATCTTGCTAACGAGACGGAAATTATCGAGAGCAATCTTACAAACGCCGTCCGAGGCAGGAAAGCGTCAGCTGGGGAGCTAGATGGTCATCGAAATAGTCAATATGCCTTGAAGTACTAAGGTGCACAGACAATATACTCGTCAAGAGAGCTGACACGATGACAGCGGGGAGGTTTTTGGCAAGCTAGATGCTTATAGTAAGACTCCACTAATGCTTCTCTGGAAATAGCAACAGACTGAACAAGAGTCTACCCAGGATCATGCCTGTCGACTCGTTGTTCGCGTAGGCTGTTAGCGCGAGCCATCGGATCCAGAACACGAACAAAGTATCGAGCGGCAAAGCCGGTATCTTGCCGGTGAATTCGGTGGTTATAGAGGATGAACGTTTTATAAAAACCGACAGGCGTACTACTCTATAGCTTTACTTTAGTGGCCCCGATTGGTTTAGGGACTATATGACTTCTCTAGCAAGAAGAAACACAAATCTTCTAGTAGTGAAATTAGTTACAGTTTGACTTTAAGGTCAGATAAGAGTTGGATATCGAAACGACCTTATACGTTTATTGAAGCAGAGGGATATCTAAAGGGGATAATGCTAGATATATCAAGCGTCAATTAGATCACAGGCCATCTGTGAAGTCAACTGTTGTAGAGTTTGCAGTAAGTTATGTAGTAGTTTATAGTCATAATATTGTTTATTTTCTGATGGACACGTCGTGACCAGTTCCCTGCCAAGACATCTTTCAGGAAGCCACAGCCATGACTTTTTACACTATTGGTTGAAATTACTCCTACTATCCTTAGAGGTACAGACTACAGACTCCTTTATTCAATCTGGCCTCTTTGGTTTCTACCAAACTTCTTACTATCAAGATGGCTAGATTCAACATGATATTGCCAGCCTCACCGCTCGAAAGCCCTGTAAAGTTATTAGTATCACTCTGACCAACCAAACTAAAGCGAATGTGTTCGGGCACTGATGAGAGGACGCGTTCACCTATTAGAGATGGAGTCTGGCCGTAACAGAATCTGAAACGACAGGATCGCGTCGGAGACAGTAGAATGAAGACCACTATGTTACAATGTTTGGGCCTTAGTGTATTTGTGCCCTTAAAGTCGCGTCACAAAGGTCATATTGAGGAGCTAGCTTCGCTGTATGGTACGAATATGAACACTTTGCCTTTTTGTCATTACTCTGATCGTCTTAATAATTTTACACTTCGAAAGCCACATGCAAGCCAGAACGCTGGTATGTTTTACGTTCCGAGTCTACATATACCGACGTATACAGAACTCCCCACATGATCGTGCCAGCAGAGTAAGTAAGGTAAAACGTCTTTGAACGGCCTAGTCGCGACTCCTGGTGGAAACACTGCGAAGCTTTGCTTTCGGCCGACCTGTCGACCACTTTTGATGCTAGAAAGTCCTAAGATTCGCTACTTCTTTTCCTTCTTTTTAAGGTCACAATGCTCGCTTTTCTATCTAGAGCTCCATCTTAGGGGCCAATTGATCTATTTGAGTATAATCTCACCCTCATTCTTAGTGTTACTGCCCTGGTCTTGTAGCACGAGTGCTAATTTATCGACACTCGTTAGTGTGTCAGGATGCTCAGGTCCGAGCATCTTCTCTGCCAACAAGTGCTCGACGGTACATCTCCTCTGCCTTGCCGTGCTTGCTCTGAGCTTGCAGCGCGGATGCCAGATCGTTGACGCTTGTCAGCGTATCAAGATCCTCAGGTCCGAGCACCTTCTCTTTGCCTGCAAGTGCTCGACGGTGCATCTCCTCCGCCTCGCCGTACTTGCCCTGAGCTCGCAGCACAAGTGCTAGCATATCGATACTTCTTAGAACATCTGTATCCTCACTTTCTAGAAGACGCATCCTCTCTTCTAGACTGTGCCGCGCCATTTCTTCTCCTCTACCGTCATTCCCTTGCAGCCGGGAGTGCCACGCCCGGCGGTACAAAAGCCTCGCCCGTAGGATCCTTGCAGTGCGGGTTGTCTGCTCTACCTTGAGGACAGCCTGTGCGTGGGGCTCAAGCATTTGACATGTCTTCCGGTTCTCATGATGTCCCGTGGGATACGCTGCCGCAAGCATTTGTAATGCAGCTTCGCTCTCTTGCTCTAGCTTGCCATGCAGCCGTAACCATTCTTTGGTGGCAAGTTGTACAAGCCTATGCATGTCGAAATAGGTTCCGTCGGCTTCCTCATGGACGAAGGAGTATCCAAGCAAGGTCTCGAGAGCATTTTCATAGTCCTGGTCGTCAGGTCTGTCATCAGGGTCTTCGCGCAGCAGGGACTCAGGGATGTGCTGTCGGTCAAACATACACGTCCGTGAAAGCAACTGTGTTGCTGCTTGGTTGGTCTTCTGGATCTAATTGAATGAGATCTGCCACGTCCTATTCTCGCGTGCAGAAGTCGTGAGAATTCGCCACCCCCAACTCCACCACCACCTCGCTCCGAGCTCGATTTATTCAATGATCTATCAATTTGACCTTCTATATAGCTCGAATAACTCGAATAAAAGGTGTAATAGCTAAAGGTGACCCTGTCCTTGTTTTGAGTAGTTTTTGAGCGATAGTTTGAGAGGTTCTGACGCGTGATTCAGGCTTCAATCCACGTAACAGAAATGCCGCTCAACGACTACGACAAGGACCTTATCCAGGCCATGTTTCGCGATGGTTGCAACGTCTCAACCATCCAGAAGGTAGTTCCTCATGCAGCTCCAAGTACGCTCTATCGCATGGAGCGCAACGTTGATGCCTTTGGCGCCATACGGAAGCCAGGCTCTGCCCAGAAGCGAAAGGGCGCCCCTCGGAAGATCACGCCTGGAATGCGTGAGTACCTTGTGGAATCGCTCGCGCACAGGAACGACCTTTGGCAGGAAGAGCTGGCCTTTGAGTTATGGTGTGAATTTGATGTTACTGTCAATAGATCAACCATCTCCCGACTGCTAGCTGAGGAAGAGCTATCGAACAAGGTCAACACACGGATCGCTAGCCGCCAGTCTGTTGTGGAACAAGGGGTATACCTTGAGCAGCTAGCAGCTCTGATGCCTCAAGGCCATGAGGTCCACATTGACCCTATGGAAATGCTGGTATACCTTGATGAGAGCGCAGCAAGCGAGAAAGTGATTTTCCGGAAGCGTTCATGGAGCCAGATAGGCCTGCCGGCCTATACGAGATCGGAGCTTGTCAACAAGACTCGCTGCTCTGTGTTGCCAGCTCTGGATGTCAATGGATACCTCCCTGGATCCACGCTTGTCGTCGAAGGAGCTGTTACACAGGCCATGTACGAGCACTGGCTAGAGCACGTTGTGCTACCTCAGAGCGAGCCATACCCTGGCAAACGCTCGATAGTCATTATGGATAACTGCTCAACTCATCACTCGGAGAGGGTAAGTGGAAGCCATCAGTTGAAGCCTGAAGCCTGGATTTGACGCGGAGTATAGATTACAACCATGTGTCGCGAGGCAGGGATAGTCCTCCTGTATCTGCCGCCTTATTCTCCTCATCTGAATCCTATTGAGCAGACTTTCCATCTCTTGAAGCAGTGGTTGCGGCGGTGGAGGGATCTGGCTCCAAGAGTTGGTGACATGGATCCACAGGCGTACAAGGCAGCTTGGATTGAACACCTCGAGGGCGCAACGGATTGGTGCCTGGAAGATGTCAATATCAGAGCCTTGTTTCAGAGGAGCCAGGTACCTCAAATCTGACTGTCACTTGGCTCGTCGTCAGAGCTGTAAGAGCTGGAGCTTGAGCTCGAGCCTGAGCTGATGTCGATAGGGTCTCTGGGGCCTTGATGTTGAGGTGGTCGGTTGGCTTGCTTGTAAGTATCAATGAATTGAGTCAATTCTTCATGAATCACCCGACGGAGGCCACTTTGAGGGACAATGTTAGATAACTGCCCCTCTGAGGACTGGAAGAGGAGGCGTAAATTCCAGAAGTCAGCCTCAAGAGCAACGCGCGCTCTATCAAGGCCTGCTGACTAGTCTGGATAACTCCTCTTTATCGTCTCCCAGAAGGCATGCCAGCTCTCAAAGTTGTTGAGCTCTGGGGGCACAGGCGACAGTTGCCGGATAGCTGGCGCTGGCGCTGGCGCCGGTGGAAGTTGCTCTTGTTGTTGAGCCTGGCCAACGTAGAAGTGGTTGATAAAGGAAGGGGAACTTTGAGTATTCTGAGAGCTCAGAGGCCGCTGCTGGGTGCGCTTCTAGAGCTTCGCCTCGTGTTGATGGTGACTGCGGACGATGAGTTTACGTATATCTCGAGAAGGTCGTTCTAGACTGCCTTGGCCAGCTCTGATGGCGTCTCGCCATCTAGCGGCTACCTCAAAGACGATCTCATAGTGGCGACCCTTGTGGATGAAGCAGGCAAGGCCTCTACGCGACTTGACATGACAATAGTTAGGGTCAGGACAGTCCCAATATTGGGTAACACGGTCCCAGAATAAGCCTCTTTCTTCGAAGTAACTGGCAGTCTGTTCCTAGGAGCGCACAGAGCGATGGTTACGAGGAGCTTAAGCTTAAGGTTGAACAGAAGCCTCGTAAGCAGGAGGTAGTTTAGGTGGTGGTTTAGAGCCATCAATCGTCCAGGTAGACTCAATCGAAACATTGAAATCTTTAATGCCATTTAATGCGTTGTAACGGATGACATCCATCGCACGATTCCATCGCTTAAGGCCTTCTAGTCGTGAGAGGACAACTTGATCAGTCCTCTTCGCTGCTCGAGCTAGTGACGAGGTAATAACTGCTCGTATCTTGAAGGGTTGACAGGTAGCGATACTAGCACCCATCCGGAAGCGAGCAAGCTCGTCTTTAAGGCGGTCCAAAGTGGCCTCCTAGGGCTGATCAGTGTTGAAGAGGAAGCTGTCATCCTCAGAGATCTTTTGCTGGCCCCAATGAGTGATATATTGAAGCTTGAAAGCGACAGGGGGTGCCGGCGGCGGCGGAGCTATCTAAGGAGCAACAGCAGCTGTATTTTGTGACACTCTGGTTGAGAGGCCCTTCTCCTTGCTCTTCTGAACCACCTTGCGAGGCCTAGATGCCTTATTCGAAGTGGTGGTTGAGCGAGAGGTTTTGGGGGCTAGCTTGCGTGACGGCTTCGTAGGAGGCTTCGCAGGCGTTAGGGCCTGTATCTTGGTCTTTTTTGAGGTATTTGTAGTCCGGCTTTTTCCTAATGTGTTCGCAGCATCTGAAAGTGGTTTCCTTCCTTTTTTTGAGGGTATTGGAGTGGGTGGTGGTTATTGGGTTGAGGCCTTGCGTTTTTTGGAAACCTAACTTCGCGTCGGCTTTGCGGGTGCTGGCGTGTCGACAAGGCGTTCTGGAGCCACGCCACGCGTCGATCGACGTGGTAAACTGGAGGGGTCTTCTTAAGGGTCGTCTGCGAAGTGGACTTGCTTCTAGATGCGCGTAGGCCTCGGTGGTGTGGTTAGATGCGATGGCGCGTCTGAAAGCTCGAATTCGGAGTTGGGTGACCTTTGGGGCGCGGACGCGCTCCTGGTACGCCTGGAGGGGCCAGAATTGCCGCACGAATTGATGAGAGCCTCTGCAGCTGCTGATGGATCCATATTGATGCTCAGAATAAATTAATTCGATGTGGTGGTGGAGCGATTGAATTAATTAGATGTAAAAAGGCCTACCGAAGCTGGTGGTGGTGGAGTTGGGGGTGGCGAATTCTCACGACTTCTGCACGCGAGAATAAGCACCGAGTTGGGCACTTCTCGGTCTCTTCTCAGATCGCTGTTGTCTTCCGCAAGCAATGATGTCTGGCTGTTTCCATCATTCTCTAGAAGGCTGAGGTACTTGGGCGACCGTCATTCGCTGCCGCCTGGCAACGTAGGCAGCAGCTTGAGTGATGGCGAGCGGGATGTATTCGAGCGTTGTCGCAAGCCTATCCTTGTGTGCTCGGTCTCCTCTGTGACTCGCAAGCTTCTTGTCGAACAGACCTGTTGCCTCTTTGCTACCCATCACTTCTACTCCGAGAGTTCTGTCTTCATAGTTAGTAAGTGCAAATGCGACTTGTCGGTCACGTGATGTGATCAAAACAGCACTTTCGGCTCTCTGCGGAAGATATCGAAGCAAATCAAAGTCATGCTGGGACATTCGATCACTGTCCCAGGCTCTTTGCACTAGACGCGTGTCGGCGATGTTGTCGACTATTAGGAGCCAAGGACCGCTCGACTCGTTCGCAAGCTCGACGCACCAAAGACAGCCGGTCGACCTTCGGATCATCGAATCCCGGTAATCGCAGCTCGGCCGCGATAGAGGCATAGCTGGTCTCGAAACGAATGGCGGTGCTAGCGTGCACCCAGAAGATGGAGGTTCCCGTCTCTCGGACGTGCAATCGGTGCGCATTCTCTATCGCGATCTGAGACTTGCTGCGCGCTATTAGCCTTGTGCAGTCGATTCATTTTCTACCGCATCTTGCCGTCTACCCTACTCCGGTACGAGAATCGTATGCTTAGTTGATCAAAGACAAAGTGAGCGACCTGATTGTTAGCTTTCGATACCGATTCAAACCTAACCGCTTGGCGGAGACGTATAACAAGGCTAAGGCGTGGTAGATTAACGACAGCCATACGGTCCCGGGATACCTACCCGCGACCCTCGAAGGAGGCAGCAAAATTTTAGGGAAGTGTTGTTTACGAGGTTTCGCTCACAATTGGGGAATCAAGAAATCCCTCTAGGCTACTCATGACTCGTCTGCCTTCTTCATTGAGTGCAGATCCTATAGTAAAGCCTGTTAAGAAAAAGCGGTGTCAGCAGCGGTTTAAGGGGCATAGGAAGCGAAACGGTAATTAGCACACATACAATCTTGTCGCCCAACGTCCGCGTGCATCTCTAACCGCCTTTACATCTAGGAATCTCTTTCTAAGACGCATAGGAGTTCGTCTATTAATGGCTACATGTACGAACTAATCGGTTTTGTTAGTCGAGAATCTTTAAGAATTTTTATTAGCTATGTCACGATAGCTATAGAGCGGACGGAACGGAAGTCGTAGGAAGAACGTTTAAGACCTCCCTACTTTAGTGTCCCTTAGACGCTAGCATATTATCTGTACCGGCGTTATATGCTCGTTTATAAGTGACGAGCGTACTAGATAGCTTCTTAAAACCTAGAGGGAAGGGCCGCGGATAGACAATTTATGTTGAACTAGTTATTGCTCTATATAGATTAGGTTGTTATAGAGAAATGCGCGCTAGTAGTCGACTAAGTTCGACATGCAATAGAAGAACCTAGCCGCGGTCTTAGTTGTTTCCTTAGTCTTACCTAGTAGACAAGATCTAGGTATCTAGGCGATAAGACTATTACTTAATAGTTAGTAAGATCTATAGTGATGAGGCTCTAGTGGTATTTATAGATATCTTGATATTGTCGATTAAGAATCTCTTTTAGTGACGATAATGCTAACTAATGATGCCTAGGAATTTTATTAAATAGACGAGATCGATAGGTCGTAGGGAAAATACTATATAGACATCTTTAGGGGATATTAGGTCGGTAAGCATAACGCGTCTTAAAGACAGGACCCGAAGAGTTTGTCGATTCCTACATAGGATCTTACGGAACGAATCTAGCTCTATAATGCGTTAACAGAGATCGATGGTTTACAACATAGTTAGGTTAGAACATAGAGAAAACTTTCGTAAGGGTATCTTGTTCGCTTATAGCCGAATTAATCTAGTCTCCTAGGAGCATTTTAGAAAGATTTGTAAGGCTTAAGCTAGCCCTCTTTTAAGAAGGAATGTAGTGTGTTAACTCGGCCTTCGATCTTAATGCTATAGTTCGTTTTTTTGCTCGACAAGCCGGCTCTTAGATGCTAAACTTAGATAGGCAAAGACTTCCCTTCTAAGCTAAGTATAGATCCGACAATCGTCCTCTACTGCGGTGGAGGATGCCCGAATTAAATCTATAGACATCTCCCGAATTATAATTCTACTTTCTAAAGCCGCTTTGTACATCTCTTCTAAGGTTCGAGCAGCTTCTTCTTACTCCTTAGTTATACTTACCCTATATTCTAGGATACATCGGATCCTAAGGGATAGAGGTCGTCTAGGTTAAGAATCTCTTAGATTTTTAAATGCTCGTTGTAAAAACTTTGTCTCTATCTTCGAGCGTTGTCGTTTACCCTTATATACAATGATGACCCGCTCTACACTCGGTGCATAATTATTGTTGGAAGTTAGAGAAAGAAGCGAGGTTAATCGGCGGCGAGAAGAGGAGAAGTTTGTAACCTTAACAACTGCGTCGACGAAGAATATGTCCGCTAAGCATAGTAGTTTTCGCGAAGCTAGGCGTAGGTTAAGGGTGGTGTCGTCGTTAACGTATGTAAAGATGTTCTATGCGAGTTTAACTAGTAAAGCATCTAGTTCTAGCGAAGTTTTGCTTAACGCTTTTAAAGGACTTATGTAGATTTAAAAATGGATTAGATAGCGAACAAGTGTGTAATGAGACAGATAGTCTTTAGATGTTCTTATTTTAGAAGAACGTTAAAGGCTGTGTATAAGATGGACGATTTTAGGGTACGAAACCTTAGAGGCTTTATATATGCTTCCTTTAACCTTTTGACCCTTTAACCCTTTGACCCTTTGATCCTAACAACTATCCTGACGGAAACAATAAGCTTTTTGCTGACGCATATTTGTACGACTAGGCGGGCAGAATTAATGGATTGTTTAGAATTGACGATAAGATTAACTGCAACAACTAGGAAGACAAGCCGTATCGACGCAAGATTAGGTACCTCTTCGCCATGATGGAATAAGTAGTTTTTTTTCGGGCCCATGAAACTCCCGCAACATGGCGTCGCGACCCCGACCGCACGCGCACCTGAGACGGAGCCGGCGTCCGTCCCGTCGTCCGTTACACCGTACGAGAAGCGCGTGCCCATTCCCACAGCTCTTGGCACCGACGGGGACAGCAGAATTCGCAGCGCCAGCCAACGCGACGACGCAGCCCCAGCGTCGCAACAGGCCGTCTTCCAGTATCTGCCCGAGCACCAGGTCCTCATCTGCACCCAGCACCGTTTCGCAGTCGGTCCCAAGAAGAGCGGTATTGTGCGTCACCTGCAGAGGTCGCGCAGCATTCCAGGCGCCGCAGCATGTCGAGAATTGATCGCGCCGTTCGAGGACTGCCGCCTGCTCCCTCACGATTGCGTCACCCTTCCAGACCGTAATCGCCTCGCAGAGCTCTCAGGCCTGCCTGACATTGACGAGCCAGAAATGCGTCAGGTGGTGCTCTCCGTGGAACGCATCGTGGAAAACGGCGTGCGCGGCCTCGAAACGCTGGCGGCTGACACTCGATGCTTCCTGAAGGAGCCGAAACCGGAACAGGCCGGGAACCGCCCACTGCCCCGCATGCAGAACGCCCGCAGCCAGCAGCGTGCCGCGAGGTTGTGGGCACCTAATTGCTACCCACTGCAACACCGAAGCCCTGCGTACTAGGTTCAACCTGCTAAGTAGACCCTTCATTATCGTTGAGGGTACGCTCACCGGTAAGCAGCTGAAACGCTACTCGAAAGGCGTTGCGGTCCTTATCGCTTCCCGCGGCCACACGCGCAGGGACGGCGCTTGTTCCCGCATCCAGCACGTCTGCCTTATGCAGACCAGAACGCTTCCCGGAGCCAGCAAGGGTTCTTGTGCGTACTGTCGATGGGTTAAGAACCCTACTAGGTGCGGATACTTCGTTGCCGATGTTACTAGACCCTCATCGCTCCGCAGACCTTCTACCACCTAACGCAAAGGTTCCGTCCTTAGTACGACGCCCGGTACGCAGCGCAAACGCCCCCGTGCTGCTGCCGGTTCGTCTCCTAGTTCGAGCTAGAAAGATGCCGGTGTGCCCCCACAGTTCCGCGTCATTAACGGCTATGTCTACTAACGAATTGGTCGTGCTGCCGGCAGTGATACCAGAACACAGACCAACCAGCCTACCGGTTAGATGAACAGACCCGTTCCACGATTGAGTCGACACGGGTTTGAGCGGACCAGTCTTGGGCCCGTGCCACATAGAGCCTTTGTCGCTCGCTTTGAGACGATTCGAAATAAGATCTTGCCAATAGGTGTCTCTCACTAAAGACTGATTGCTGCATGTACGTGTCAGGCACCATTTTCCGCAGCCTTTCGTCTATTTCCTTCCTCTCTACACTCAACACGAAGAGTATAGCAGATGTAGAGAATGATGGCGCTACCCGGAGTTTTGCTAGGAAATCCCGCTGCTTTGACCAAACGACGAGTTCCCGAACCTTGTCAGCGTCAGTGGAACATGATTAGAGCGATGAAAAACATGGACTATCCTCACACGGCAAGAAATGACTGCCTTTTGCTTTTCTTTCCATTCTCGACTATGATTTAAGGTCACCTAGTTACTAGCATCGGCACTGTGACTTAGGAGGAAAACGTGCTCTAGCAAAATTTTTATAGCGTAGGAGTGGACACCTGGAATCATTCCATAGACTCTTACAATCACTGTCGACCCTAACAGATTATGTGATCTTAATGTATCTTACATCCTCCTTGTAACCAATTTGCCTACTACAAAGCACGTCGGAGGCCTCCCCTAGCGCTTAATCTTCAAGCTAGCCCTGACTTAGAGTACACCCGACAAACAAGACATCTACGAGGACTAGCCGGCCACTGTCCGCCACTATCCGTTAGACAGACCCGACGACATAGCTATGCAGAGCAAGAAGTGAAGTTAAGAGCGCGGGTGCAGATGAATGTGAAAAGCACCATTAGTTAGCAGAGCAGCTAAAACTCGTCATAGTCACAGATAACTTATGTAAGACGTTAAAGCTGTAACCCTATCTGTCTACTACACTTTGTGTCCTTAAAATCGGGCTTAAGCCTTTGCCGATGCAGAAGCTTTAAGCTAAGACGCCTAGTTAAACAGTAGATTCTCGAACTACATTATTGCTTCTAACCTGCTTGTTAGCTTCGTGCCTGTAGTGAGTCAATAACGTCTCTCTAATTTAAAGACTTAGACACGTCTAAAAAAGTCATCTACACATTATCTGTAGTGACCTAATGACGTACTCTGTTGTGAAATTTTTGAGAGCTTCCTATGCGCGCGTTTAGATTAAGCAAACGAGCTAACTCTACTAAACAAAAATAGAACAACACTAAAGGGAGCTAGATATTCGCTAACGAGGATCGAAGCAACAGCCTAGGGTGAACTGCCTAGATTGAATGAATACAAGCTAGAAAGATGTACATAAGACTCGTAAATTATGCAAGAAAGACAAGAAAAATATGCTTTAGGTATGATTTCTCTAAACATGACTAGTTCTAGGTTTCATAAAGGTGGTCTATAGTAACCACCAAGTATCTTATAATGAAGATTGATCTTAGTAACGGACTAGCATGAATTACTCGGAGCCTAGATCCTATCACGTAGTCTTAGATTATCTAAAGATATCGTTTAGTAAGAGCTATCTAACAGAGGGCAACTAATGATAGAAGCAAACAAAATGAGTAAACACTAGGTGACAGTGATAGCACCTTAGAAGCCTAACCTTATATAATGCATTCGGGCGTACGGACATTAATGAATACATAGAACAAGTCTCTCTCGTATGAGATCCTTGGTCCAAACTCTCAACTATTTGAAAGTGTGTTAGCATGCAAGGAAAGTCGTTAACTCAAACAAGAGGGGGAATTGGAGGCCCCGATCTAGACAAACCTCTTCCACCCCCCCCCCCCCCCACCTCTCCGTACACGAGCGAAGCTTACCGAAGAGCTCGTTCCCTGTAAAGGTCCTGGCAACGTCATGATCTTGTTTGTTTCTAAACAGTCAGGCCTGGCTCCTATAGGCAAAGCTTAGGACACATTCTTGTATCAATTAATATTTGAATGTGGTACAATGTCGTGCCAAAAGTCCACGTACTATTCCCACGCTCCATCTTGCGCTTCGAGTTACCTCTCTGTTTCCAATCCATTCAATACTACCACTATGGCTGTGTTGCACGCCTTACTTGCGTTTCAATCGTTGCCCCTGTCCCCTTTCCTCACCTTGATCCTTCGTTTCACCTGCGCCACAGCACACACGCACGTCACATTCACCTCGCGCATGCACCTTTCGCATCGGACATTTGCCTCTTCCTCTTGGACACTAGCCGGCACTCTTTGCCCTTTGTATCATTCACGACCTCCGATCACAGAAAGGACGATCGTGTGAGAGCATCGACGAACGATCTCATCAGCTCAACAGTAAGTACCAAAGGGCGAGCTGGTTTCACTCGAACTGACATTCTATACTAGTGGCTCAAATGCGCGACATCAATCTTGACGCCCGTCCCGCTGAAACCGAGCTCGCCCACATGGCCATCTCCGATGACGATCTGCACAGCCTCGCCACCACTCTCGACCCACAATACACTCAGTCGAGCACCGACACGCTCAAGATGGTTGTCGGCAGCATGCGCCGTCGTGGCGCCGCGCAAGATGCCTGGTACACCGTGGTCGCCTATTACCAAGACAAAGGGCGAAGACAAGCAAGCCATCTGGAAGTTCGACGCGTACCCCCAGAACCCGAACGGCTGTTCCGTCCCCGAACATTGCCGTCTGCCCGCCGACGTCAACTTTCTGCAGGCCATCGGCTCTGACAATGCCAGCTCTACCGCCGACGTTGAAGTCCGCATGCTTGGCCGCTTCGCACATAATTACACCCTGGCAGAGTACGAGGTCTTCATGACACACTACACTCGCCGTGTCAAGACCAGGGTAGATGGCTGTCTTCTCCAGGATCCGAGCAGATGGCCCAACCACGGCCTCATCGACACTCGTCGCATCAAGGCGCCCAACATCACCGCAGACGTGGCTGTGTTCAGCCGCCGCACCGTCAACGTCATCGGCGGGTCTGAGTGCGACCGCGACAGCGACGAGGGCGACGAAGATGTCAAGGAAGAAGACGAGGATTAGCGCCTACCAACCATGCGATACGGTCGGCTACACGGGCACAGGTCGAGGACCGAGCTGCGGAGGCCATTTTGAGGTTAACAAGGAAGTGCAGTAGTCTAGGAAAGATGATACCGGTCACGACACTAATACCAGTTATGCGACATCACATCGATACCGTCGAGGAAGATACATAGGGCAATTCAGAGTAAAAGCAACTTCCCGTGCGTGTCTCGTCGCTATGATTCAGCATGGGTATCGTCTTGGTAAAATAAGGGCGACTGTCTGGCAGACTGTTGGGCAGTGGTAAGAGGCAATTTCACTCAAGCCCGTGGTTAAGGTTCTGTTTCTGATCACCTGATTCCTCCCTTTGTCAGGGACGAACAAGTAGTAATCTCTGTTGCTTTTGCTGGCCATGGTGACAAAGAGCGCGTGTGTGATCTAGACCGAAGCCCAGGACTATCACCGCCTCTCCATTCATTATGGAGCACCTCTTCTTTTGTCCCTACCATTTCTGAATGAGCATACAAGGCCAGAAACCTCTCTCAAACTGGTCTCTTCCTTTCGATCAACGAAAACGATACCGCTACCCGCCGAGCTCGCCGAATGCAAGAGGCAATCGTGACTCCCCACGATTTCGGATGTTTAGACTGCTAAGAGCCCAAGACTACTCTACTCCGTACTCCTATAAGTAGCGGCTGGGGAAGCCCGTTGATTGACCGATTGGCTATAGATTGATCTTATCAGATGTTGAGTGGGTTACCCTGTTTTGATCATCAGTGATCAACTTTCTAATAATCACATATATCAATCAGTGGCTATGTTTATTCAGACCATCTATATATACCTTTCCGCTCTCTTCTACCCGCCATCACATATTTTCTCTGTATAGAAGCTGGCTCTCTCCTACGAAAAAATGGAAAGTGGAAAACGCTAACTTCAAGCCCACCTACAAAGCTTAACCCCAAATTATTTGTGGAACTTCTGCATGCAAGACCGCTGCCTTATATGGAGCACACAGAGTAGACTAGTTATATGTGGTCGCAATCAACCCATTTGTCGAGCTAAATGGAGCTTGTACAAACAAAAGAAACGTAGTTCCAGTAACGGCCCAATTTAGAGCAGTCGACTTTATCAATCACGGTACATCCTCTCAACTAGACCCAAGACCCAACAATGTTGGCCAGCCCGCCTCCTGGCACATCTGCATTGTTAAAGTACGAACAGACTTCCGAGCCATGCGTCAGAAGCACATCGCTAAAACAAGCTCTCAGCACAAGTTGCGTACACTCTATAATAACAGCTGTGTGGCATCTCCTGACTTCTCCCAGTTGATGTTTCCTTGCCACGACGACCCTAAGACTCTGTGTAGTTTCACTGATGTACAATGCGTATACACCATGTTTCTCACCGCTGAAGATGCGTTGATCTCAGGACATGCAAGTGTGGATATCATTGCCTTGGACGAAAAAGGAAGAATACATCACTTTCTTACCATCCTGGATATCCAAATCCGGCCTTAAGTTGCTCGTGACTGATCGTGCAGGTTGACAGAGGATTTAAGCACAAAAGCTTTAAGTATGATATGAAAAGCTTATGTACTGACCTTAAAGAAGGCAATATCATGATGACGCTTGTGGCAATATCAGCGGCATATATAAGAGCTTGTGCCGCCGAGTTGAAGCCGGTTTTAGGAATCCTGCCTGGTAATACCAAGATGTCTGTGTTGTAGTCCAACTGCAAGATATTAGAGGAATCGTGATGAACTGAATATCCCTTGAATGGCAACCTGGCTATTTAAACATGGAGTAGCGGTCCAAATTGGTTTCCCCTGCAAGATCTTGGACACCAATCAGTTCAGATTTTGACATGTTCCATCTAATCCCTTCGCTTTCAGTGACATAAAAAGTGTAAGAAGCACCTCAAAGCTCAGCTCAGTCATCGTACTCCAGATACGTTTGAATTTGAACAAGGTCTAAGAATGAGGTACAACGATCCCTAGTAATATCTGACGAGTGAATCGTCGCTAGATATCTCCCAGGTTGATACTGCTTCACGTTAGTGGATGCCCTAATAATGTCCTTAATTTGAGGTTGAAAGTTGGGTAACTTGGGTTTGCAAACAATTTATGCAATCGAGGCAAAATCTGCTTTAACAAAGTGCTTGACCAGTATCTTGACCGACTCTGTAACAGTCAGCTTCTAAGCCCAAGACCATTTGACTTAGAGACCATGCCTGTGCGGAATTTTTCCCCACTACAATGTTGCCATTTACCTGCTTGTAAATTTTCTGGAGATCACACAAGGACAACCTTGCTAAGGATGTTGTACTCCAGAGTGACCAGTCAGCCTTTATGGTGGAAAGGTGAACACACGAGGTGAGTCCTCTTTGAGGCTGTGGCTGTATCAGATTCGCAATGCGATCCGCGTTCCATTCGTGATAGGTTGGAATTTCATGCCACGTTTCCCATTTACCAGAATCAGGGCAATCAATCGCACGTGCGCGATCATTGAAGATTTGAAAGAGGTCCTCTCGGATACGAGACACCCAGGTGCCCTTTTCATTGCGGAGATCATCCCTCGCCAGCTTCCAATGCTGTCAGGTATGCAGTGTAGCAGGATGTCCATCCAGTCGAAGCAGGCCATCAAGAAGTTTGCTTCATATCTCGGTCAGTCTCCAGATCGGGTGACTCGGGACAGATTTCTCAAACCTCTTTGCGACCAGCTTAGTCCGTTGCAGTACCAGAAAGCAGGCCAAATGGATTGGACATGTTCCTGCAAGCTACGCGCTAGCCGGAGGGCGTGAAGACACCCTGTAAACAGGCCTGTCGTCATGATTCTTGCTTAGAACACGAAACAGCGTGTCAAGTTAGTCCTGCAAGCCTTCTCAAGGACAACCCGTTATTGCTTAGCTAGATTATCCTTGCGTTCATCGTTTTGTCTAACCTCTTGTACGCCCAGCGAATCATTAGCAATGTACCGAGTAAATACACTTAGATCTACAGTCCTCATAGGAGAGTGGCACTACTGACCAGATCGAACGCACTGCCTTTCTGCTTATTGTTTTGCTTTCACCTCATTGAAGCTTATTCACGTTAGACAGATCTCCAATGCACTTACATAGGGTATACAGGTCGTTTACGATCACGTATTGTCATGTGGGTATTAAAGAGGCGGAGATCGAACCGTTGTGGTGGCGAGGAACAATCAATGTCAGATGTTAGGAAACGGGACTCAATGAGTACACATGTCTCGAATTTCTAGAGCCTCATATGACGGGTAAAAATAAATCTCCCAAGCGCATAGGCCTTCCTAGAAACCATAATTTCTAAGACCAGAGCGGATATAAAGCTTCAAGATGAAACTCATTCGAGCGCACCCCAAGCTAGCTGTGTACCTAAAATTCCACATGGAGCATCGAGTAGACCCACGCTGATGCCGAGGGTAGAGTTCCAGAATCAGGGAAAATTCCTCTAGGAAAGGTGAAGTCTTAGTGGCGTGGTTAGTGTGGCCATCACCCGATGACACTGTCCTGTTCCAAGTTGCTCCATTCATCTTTGAGATATCGGAACCAGCTACCTACACCAAGCAACCAATTCTGTGGGGCATTGTCTTGCAGGAACTTCTTTGTGGTGCAAGGGTCGGTAGTTGTCTGAGGAGACAGAGATGCTCGCTCTGTATGGTGCCAACCTAGTGAGTGGAGAGAAGCCAAGATCACTTGTCCCACGTAGTTACCATTCATGGGATAGTCTCGAAGAACCTTCAATGCATATTCCCAAGCAAGGCGAGCCTCGGCCCAATTTTGCTGCAGATGATACACTTTTGCTCGACCAATAGCTGCTTGGAGATATTGGCTTTGTTGAAGCAAGCTCGGGGTTTTGGGGTTTGTTTTTTTTGCTCGTTCGCACACAGTGTGCAAAGATTTGCACGAATCTGTGAACAATTTTCCGGATAACTCGTATTGAGAGTCCTGGAGATATGCTTCCGCCAGACCAAGGTAAAGACGCCGGTGGCTGGATTGATTGCTCTCGATTGAGCTCCCTCCATCTCTGCGACATTCCAAGCTGTTCACTTGTGTCAAAAGTGTCTGAATCACTGCTTCAAGATCTTTGTGAACTTTAGCCCTGTCGTTGCTAGACACTCCTAGAGCTTCGATGGTGGCGTACGCATATTCGGCGACTGTGCGGACAAAAGATAAGTTGTGTGGGAGTTCACTATCTCTCCATCGATTGAGAATATTTTGCAGCCCTTCGGCCGATTCCCCAAATCGGCCCTGGTAACGGAGAAGCTTAGCCTCGCAGATCTCGACTTCAAGGAGTGTCTGCTGTTCCAGCCTACTATCCTTGAGCACACTCCTCGCATCGCTCAGATGTTTTTGGGCTGTCACTAAATCTTGATTGATGATTGCAGATTCTGCCAGTCGTTTAAGCAGCACAGCCCGGCGAGATCGTAACATCGCATTATTGGGCAATAAAGTCGGGGTTTCGAGTAGTTGTTTTGATATTCTTTCACTGTTGCGCTCGTACGTTTGTGCCCGGTCGGTTAGGTAGCAAAGTCTTTCCAAAAACCAGAGAACGTAGGAAGCTTCTTGAGTCTTGGGTAGCTTATCGAAGAGATACGCCAGACGACTTGTCCAGTCTTCGCGATCTGGATACGAAAAACGAGATGCAGAGAGCATGCATATGGCGAGTAGCTCATTCTGAGTGGCCGTGAGCTGCTTCAGAGCCTGAGACAAGAGGCGCTCCTGATGCAACAGGTTGTATAAGCTAGCGATGAGAGCCCTTCCACTCGGCCCGTATCTACACAATTTCAAGTCAGTGGACTGTCGATTCATGTTCTAAAAGGCCGGGCTAGATAGATCATACGTTTCGTGAGTCATTTGGTCTGATGGAAATATCCGGGCAATACACAATAAAGCTTGCTTGTAGTACCAGAGTTTGTAGGTCACAGCATGTTCCTCCTCTTGGCTTGGAATCGATTCCTTGTTGAGGTCTTTCCAGGCGGCTGTAGCCCTGAGGTATCTCTGCTCGTCGACTAATAGGCCAATTATATTGTCTGCAAGACCATCGTCAGTTGCTTTGACACGAACTAGCTCGCCACTGTTGGCCCAACGGTTGACGGTTCCACCAGCTTTCGGAAGAAGTTGTACTACTCCATCATCTGGACTGAAGCACAAGAAGAGATCTTTGATCAGATTCAAGTCCTCCCTGGTCTGCTCCTTGATTTGATTTCTCGTTTGCTCCAGGTTTGAGCGATAAGTGCCAATCAGTCGAGACTCAATGTCCGCCAGTTGGCCGAGAGATGCGAACCATCTGTTTTTCTCCAGCTCAGAATTGAGGACACCCACATTCCGAAGACTCAACCGAGAAAATCTTGCTCAATGATTCAGCGTCGCGACTAGAATGCAAAGAATAATGACTTACTTTTCAGTATTGCAGGAGGCAAAACCAAACACAAAACCACGGTTGAGACTATTCCACTTTCTGCCCAGCGTGACAAGCTCGCCAAAGACCTCGCGAGTGACGGTAGCATTCCGGGTTAAGAGTGGACTCTCAGCCATGTCGCGGTAGACATGGTCAATCACGATTGATCTGATCGTCTTTCCAGGTTCCCGGTCCTCTCCAGAGCATAAGTCGATGTATTCCCTTACTTGTTCTTCCACCATCGTTGCCAGAAGGCGCAGCAGAAGAGCATTCTTGATAACATGGCACTCTTCTCGTGACTTGATTAACCAAGCAACATGTAAAATGATTCCAGGGGGGCAGCATCCCATTGTCGCGTTTGGTACATCAGCCCACCATTCCATGATCTCTTTTGATTTGTGCCTCATTTTCTGGTAAGACCGGATGATTTCTTTTGAAGATTCTTCAGATGCATTCAGGTTCAGTCCTTTGATTAGCAAGTGACCATCCAATTTTCCTCCCTTGCCTGGCACAGAAACCGGTCTTTGGCTGTCGTCAAGTCGTCTCTGGCTTGCAAAGTCTGCCGATAGTCGTTGAGGTTGGCCGGTTGGAATACTTTCACTTCGTGTGGCAGTCACCATCCCGCCCATGGTACTATCTTGAGGAAGCGGGGTGGACTGTTGACCAGAACTGCGCAAGGGTACAGTTCTTCGACAGTGGCGCTTGACTGAGCAGGTCGAATTCGGATTCTCGAGCTGCGATCTCTCTAATGGCCGCTTGGTGGGTACTCTGTTCGAGTCGGACTCTCTGTCTCTCAACAGTTCCTTCAGCGAACATGTAAATGAGCCCACGATATTGACAAAGTTTGAATGCCCTGTGGTGGTCTGCAACAGATCAAAGATGGTCTCAGATGACAGTTCGTTCTGCAGATAAACCTGGTTAGACGATTGTCCCTTAGGCTTCCCTGACTCAGATGACGACTCACTGTGTTGGGCAGCATTTTCGTCATCAGAAAGAGGAGTTGGGAGACCTCCCCGCGAGACAAAGTGGTAGACTACTGAGCATATCAGAGATCTCCTCTACGGGTCAGAAGACGGCGTCCTCACCTGTTCACTCATTCCGTATGGTACTTCATGTATCGGTTTTCAAAATTGTAGAACGCGACTGCAGGTCGTAGAAGTACCATTCCCGTCCGCTGTTGCATTACTTACTAACGTGCTTACAGCAGTGACAGGCTGCCATGCTCCTCACAGGATTTCGCGCTCAGATCGCAAGATGTTCACCGCACCTGTTTCAACAGACGCGGTGAACATTATGCGATCCGAGCTTCTCAGATTGTATAAAATGTGGGACCATTATTGTTGTATAGGCACGGAAGAATCTGACATACAGGGCGCTAACGCAGCCAATAGATAGAGCCGACATGTATGCAGCTGCATGTCCAGAGTTGAAGTGCAAATAAGCAGTCTGCAAATCACGTGTTATTTGATGGCCATGAGAACATCGTGTGCCTTGATATGCAACTATCCCTGCAATTCTTACAGATGTTGCATCACCTCCGCTTTTATGGCCCTAATATGCACGAAGCAGATCCAAAGACAGTTTCGAACTCAATAGCGTTATGCGATGTCTTCACATGCAGCGAAAGTGTGCCAGTCAAGTTGATTCAGGATAAATTTGTTAGAGGATAGTTCTTGAGGTCAGGGTAGACTGCTGATGCAATGCGTACACATCATTTCCAGTATGGAGCCTGTTGAGATTGAACCTTTTGCGTCACATTGTTCAGCTTGCATCTAGTGACATCGCTTCCGCTAGGCCTAAAGTTGGACAACTGATTTTATGTCCACCTGCTGTCCATTCGCCTCCAATCTAGCTTGTAAAACCTAAAGAGGAATGTCAAATCGAAGTAGCAAAAGACATGTCAGATGCCGTCAACCACAGCTAAACGGAGGTTAATTACGGATATGAAGCGTTTGAGATCACATGATTCTGTGTAAATGTTAAAGTGACGGCTATTAGAGCACTCTGATGTCGGGAAACAATGTCAAATCTAGGAAGCGGGAGTTCGTATATAGGAGGTGCCAGTTATCTTTATGGCACTTCTTAATATGCCTAAGGAGCTCCTCGACCGGATGGTAGTCTAGTAAGCAAGGGGACAACACCTCGATCAGTACGCCAAACTCCACTGCCATGGCTCAAAGCTGATTGCCTTAGGCAAACGACGTATCATTTATGATTACAACTAACCAAGGCATATGGTAAGGCTACTTGTACTAGCGCAACTGGCGGCGAGGTTGTTTCAAGGTGCCGGCGCCCTTTGTCAGCAGAATCTGGTCCCTTTGAACCTGCGAGATGTACGGTGCCATGGTGAGATTCGTCATAAAAAGTCGCAGAGGAAGCAAATGGACGAGTAAGTGAGATTTCTAACTCAGTTTATCTGACATCTAGCTGATTAACTAGTAGACGCCACCAAAATGGCCGATGCAGGGAAATAACCGAGTGAGGAATGTCCCCTGGGAGGTTGGTTTTGCGAAGGGTTATACCTGGGATTTTCTTCCTACTCTTCTCTTTAGACTACACTCTCCCTCCCTCCTAGTAGCCCTATCCTACTACCAGACCGCAAAGTCTACATAGAGTCAAACTTCTCTCCCCCTCTCATTTTACTCCACTAGCACATCAGTATCCCGGCCGACCCGCGCCGCCCGCCCTCCTATGCCCAGAGGCTCAAGAGCGGCCTAATTATGCATACACCGCTCCACCCGCTGTCTACGGCCCACTCATCATAACAGATCAACCTCCCACTCCGCCTCCTTTTCAGCAACCATCCAGCAATCCTCTACAACATCACTACCAACACCCACCTCCTACCACCCCCACCGCCTTCTAACCGCCAATGGAGTACCACATGCCTGCTTACATGCCGCCTCCTCAGCATCCTTGGCAGAACGCGTGGCCTTCGTGGTCATTCCTATCACCGTACGCTACGGTTTACAGCCGCATCCCAGATACTATTCCTCCATGTACCTCTGTGGGCGTGGTCAATAACAATAATCAAGATCAGAGAATACGCGCCAGTCAGGTAGACTATACTATACTGCTGTTGTGATCCTTTCGCTTATTCCTCCACAGGCGTGCGGTAACTGTCGTAAGCGCAAATCAAGGTGCGACGAGCAGCAACCCTGTTCAAAATGCAAGGACCAAAATCTGGAATGTATCTACAACGACATGCATCCTTTAACGACCAGACAAGGCCAAAAAGTCTTGAAAAACAAGATGTATCGAGTAATGGATGGTGTCCAGCATCTCAAAGAACGACTAATCGCCCTCGAAAAGAGACTGGAGCCTCCAAAAACGCCGAGATCCACTTACGTCTACACGCCAATCGTCCAGACGTTAGACAGTCAAGGCACCGAGACGACTGCAGCCCGCAAGCTGCTGCTATGCTGGTCTAGTATTGACTCTCTCCTTGGAGGGCAAAAGAGGCATGCCGAAAACCATCATATCATGGAAGGCGGAGACCGCGGTGTTCTGCTCCTTTACGGCAGCAGTGAGCGCGCTACTGATGATGGGCCCAGACAATCCGAGCGTTTTGCCGCGGGATCACTAGTCATGGCAATGGATGCCGATACCATTGGCTCTCTGTTTCAGTCTTACAAGAAACACATCCATTTACTACACCCTTTTGTCGACATTGAGAGTCTTGAAGAGTATCTTCAGGTCTTCATTCGCAGCCATTGTGTAGAGACGAAGTATCCGCATTCTTCGCTGTTCGCTACAAACTGCTCCGGCGAAAGAGACGCCAAGCGCAGGAAGCGCTCTGATGGCTATGCCGTAGGCTCCCTGCCTTGGGAGTATCCAAACAATTCTGCAGGCCAGCCACAAGAGCGCGCACCCCGCAGGACCCTGATCAATGCACTAGTATATCTGATTCTTGCCCTGGGCAGCGTTTGCGAACACCGCGATCCTGTGCCTAGTCTAGTGCAAGAAACTGCAGCTCCAATTGGTAAGCACGGAGCCAAACATGTCAAGACAGCTTCACCTATCTCCAAGCTGTCTCCTTGCTCTCCACGACAATCCTCCAATAACGTACCAAGCACTTCGGCTGGCGTCGCTTGGGCCCAGTCGTGGGATGGACCAGGAAGACTGGCGTTTACAGAAAAACAGGCTCAAACTGTAGAAAGGATACCAGGCCTTGCGTACTATCAAGAGGCTTGCTCTATTCTTGACGATTTTTCTGATTCCAACGAGCTCGCATACGCCCAGGCTAGTCTTCTTGCCGGACTCTACAAGGGCCAATTGGCCCATGTACAAGAAAGTTGGAGCTGGATTAATACGGCAGCACGCACTTGTCTTTACCGTTTGAAACAGTGAGTCGATTTTGGAACCAAGCAAAAGGAGACTCATGCTTACAGCTCAAAGCGACGGTCTGGAGAATTCCAATCCATTGGTGAACGAAGCAGGGCCTAGAAAAGCATTCAACAAAATCGAGAATTTGACACTTCTGGCATACTGGACTTGCTTGCAACTTGAGAGGTAAGAGAACAAGAGCCTGGGACACTCCGGCTAGGCTGATCTCTTGGCAGTGACATCCTGGCGGAATGGGATTATCCTAGCAGTAGTCTCTCCAAATTGGGGTCTACAGTCAGCTACCCCAACAACGTTATCCTCGAGAAAGATCCACAAATGATGGCAATGTCACATGACATCAACATGTACTATTCAGCGCAACTTTTCCTGCGTAATAGGCTGAACGATATTCATGCAAGTCTCTACAAGACAAAGTGTATGTGCTCTCTGACATTACTATGAGAGTGGTCTGCTAACAGCAAAGCAGTATCGACTATGGATCCAGAGATGCTTGCCACTATGCTTAGCCGCCAGGACTCCTTGTTAGATGAATGGAGAGCGATCAATTCCCACAATATGATCAGCTGGACCGAGGAGGCACCGCCCGCTTCTGATATCCTTGCAGCCCAATTGCGTGGAAACTATTACAGAGCTCGCTACATCGCTACTCGGCCTTACCTCGACTATGCTTTGCATGTCATGCCTGGAATCGAACACGGCCAAAGTCTGAAGCAATTGACCCTAGACGCAAATGGATGCCAACGTGATGACGAACTCGCACTTTTTGAAGCCATCCAACATCACTCGAGGCTGGATTTTGTCAAGGAGAAATGCCAGATATGTGTTGAATCGGCCATGCAAAGCACCGTCGCTTTTGACGGCGTGATTGGCCACAGCAACTGTCTGATGATCATGAACACCATGGGCGCAGCTCACGGGTAAGCCTCTATTTAGTGTGCTTAGACACGAACAGTAAATATGACTAACTTTGTGTCTTCAGGCAATTTGGCAACATGCTCGTCCTCGCAGCCGTGTACAGCTGCAAAATCGACTGGCTGAAAGAGCTAGTACCTATGGAAAAGTTACAGCATCTGCTAAGCCGCACCATCGAATTCATCCGCCTCGTTCAGCACACCTCGAGCATCGCACGAAGCGAAGTCTTAGTTCTAGAGAAAGTCAACTGCAAGCTGTTCCCATTTTTCCAGACTGGAGAAGACAGCTACAATAATGGTTTTTTTGAATCTGAGCATAACACAGACAAATCTTTCACCTCTTGAAAGCCCCCACACCAATATAATTCTCTTTTTCCCTCTGTTCTTTCTCTTGGCTTTTTTCTTCTCACCGACGCAAGAATTTCGGATAGATTCTATAATGGAAACTTGATCTTCTCACCAATTATAGACCACTACATCCACAAGATTCATCGTCTGTAATGCCTACTACAAGATACTTTCTTGCTTATCATTATGCTTTCAACTCATTGAAGCCCATTCACGTTGAAAGCTTCTCCCAGGCACTTACATAGGGTATGCGGATCGTGTGCCATCACCCGCTGTCATAAGGACATTGAAGTGACAGGGATCAAACTGCTGTGGTAGCGAGAGAGATCGAGAAAGTCAGCTCCAGTAATTGCTCTAAATAGATCTAGGGAGTCAGCGATCTCAATGTCGCAGATGCTTGTGTGCATCGAATGGTTGACAAGTAACGTGTCATCGATCAAGGCTGTCATATACCATATCTAGCTAGCTGCCTACCCATGTTACACACAGCCAGTTGGAAGAGAGAAAAGGGGAAGGACGGTTCAGATGTCACAACGTATAACGTACACACTTCCTTTATCCTGCCGTGCCGGAATGGCTTTCCAGCCACTCGGCTAGGTGCGTATGCAGTGCATTGACACCGGTGCAGGGAGGTGTACATCTCGGCTGTTCGATGGTTCAGTGGGGGTTTCAAGCCAATCTTGGCAAACCGTCCCAAAAGTCCAGCAGCTCTCGCAAAAGCTCGTGAGGGAGAGGACAAGGATTAAATAGCTGTTCTCAAGGCTAGCAAGAACCATTCATTTACTATAAGTATCACAACTAGTGATCTAGGAACAGTCTGAATCATCAGCTTCACGACAGACACCATTTACTCCAGTCATGTCATCATCAAAAACTTCCAAATATGAGGAATCGCAATGCTACGACACTGACAATGAGTCATGTCCTTCCACAGACTCTGATGAGGAAGAACCACTCACCATGAAGACATCTAGAGGTCTTCCGACGCCTAAATGTCAGAAAGGTCCAACGTCAGAAAAGAGAAAGGTTAGCATATATGATCGTTGATTCGTATGCACCGTCCCCGATGCTTACTGTTTATTAGGAAACGGATCAGACTCAGGGGACCGACAAATCTCACCAGCAACAACCGGCTACTACGAAATAAGCTTCATAGATCCTTGGAGTCCTCCTCAGTCCTACATGGCGTCGCTTTGTAGCGCTCAAGTCACCGCAAGGCTTATACCACTCGAGGTCCAACAGATGGACAGTTGGTTTCTTTGTAATGAATGGAACTGCCATCAGCACGAACTTTTCTTACCTGTTTTGTCCGCACTATATTGCATCTTATATCTCTCTTGGTCAGGAAGTCAAGAACTATCTACTAGTTGCAACTAACTTCTATGTTATTCGAAGCATTTAGATGCCATCTTGCCCTGTGTGCTTTGCTGATGTTTACGCAGAACATAGCAGACGCATTTCCTTGTGTCTTGTCACCGACTACATGTACTACGGCATTTTAGATGACCAGACACACTAATCTTCGACTTGGATTACCGAGTCGAACGCAGCGCAGTAATTCTATGCATCAGTCATTGCTTGACAAACATAATCTCATTCTTGATCTCTAAAAACGCTCTCCTCGACATTCTACAAAGTAGTCCCACATCTTGATGTGCATCGTAGGCTTACCAAAGTCTTCTGTGACATAATGTGACCCTATCACGTCATCAGAACTACAAATGTCGATGAGATTCTGTGCTACAGGCATTGAGGTTGCTGCATACTGTTCGAAAGCTTTTTGGATCGTTATGCTCCCTTTTCGAACGTCGACCCTAATGGCATTTCACTTTCGATAAGCACAGCGAACAGCCTAACAACTGTGAGTGGTCGTTTGCGACAGTGCTCACACCTTACTGGCCCCTGCTCCAGCGTTCTGCTTGGGTGCAACAGCGTAGGTCGAAGTAGCAGAGGCTATGTCACAATCATGCTGTGAAGGTAAAAGAGGGCAAGAGAACGTCGCTCGCGCAATTTTACCTGCCAGCAGGGAACGAAGTACATTGCTTGCAGCATAAGCCCACCTAGAGTAAGACATAGCAGCTGACCCATCGCTCTCAGAACGACTACCCGCAAGGCCGATGTCAGCGACGGCGAGTCTTCCACACGTCCAGACCAAGTCGCAGGCTTGTCGCGTGATCTTCCCCGGTCTTGCGATAACGACGGCAGTTTGGAACGTAGGCAGCATGCGACTTGTATGACAAGGAGTCGCTGTATCTTTGTGGCGATCGTTGCTGGTGTTCGCGACGCTGTAAGGAACTGATAAACGGAGCGCAAGGGGACGGTGAGGCGGAAGAAATTGCTGGGAGCATATTACGAGGCGAACACTTCTTAAAGCGTTGCAACGTGATGATAGCATGGCGTTTTGCAGAATAGTAACGTACCTCTACCTAAAGATGCAAATCTTGATTTGTGGTAGCGTCCATGGCCAGTGTGTCGCCAGCGCTAAGTAGAAGCCACGAATACACAAGTCGGTAGTGAAAGCGACACACGTTGTGTTAGAATCAACCAATGGCCGGGCTACGTGTCGGATCGCAAAGACCAGACTAGACGGATGCGTGAGGATGTTGTCGCATGGGCTGTGACGTATCCGACTATTCCAACCTCATCCAGCTCTTTGAACATCTTAGATAGCAGCCCGCATTACGGTAATGCAAGACTCACTGTCGGAGATATTCGGTGCGTGAGGCTGTCATACGATGTCTCTCGATGGTAGAGCAGCAAAGTCAGGCGAGGGAAGACGACGTTCAGGGATGATGTTTTGGTGCAGTACGTATCGCATCAGCTGGGCCAGTGCGTGGGAATTGTCGTGTTGGACAGTGCTGGGAGTGGATGAATTGGAGTGGATGTTGTTGCTTATAGGTATTGTTGAAAGCGCGGAAGATTCAGAACCCCAGAGATCTTATCTGATTGCCAAGCCACCAGGCCTAGAAGAGTAGTTTGGATCTCCACTGGCACTCTACTAGATACTCCAACCCTCTTCCACCTCCATTAGATACTCCCCCACTTCCACCTCCATTATAGTGCACGTGCCACATCTGTGGAACTCTAGCATCCACTTCCATCCATTCCCAGCACTGGTATTGGACGTCCGCAGATCATCCCGCCGTCTGTCCCCCTGAACAGGCATCCTGGCCTTTCAAGTGCTAAGAGCACTGCAAATCACCTTTCTCGATTCTGTAATGACGGCAAACTCTTAGAAACTCTCAGGTAATCGCGATGGTCAAGAGGTCTCAGATGACAAGCACTCAAACTTGTGTGCAGATGCATATATAAAGGCAGAGTGACACGTAGAGATCTCTGCCATAGACTCTGGTATCTTTGTCTTGACATTATCCAGGATATCCGTTTTGGTATAGGCAAGGGAATTCCACCAGTGAGTGAGGGCAAATCTAATGGTGTGCATCATCATTCATTAGAGGGCCTCGAGTCCGTATCTACTAATAGCACCTTAGAGTGATCGCACTTCTGGATCCCTCTTATAGAGCCATTGTGTGGACAATCTCCAATTTTAGTATTCTAATACTCGCTCTGATGAGACAGTTTGACATGTAGACATAGACGGACTAGAGCAGGTTCAGTATGATTGGACTATAATCGGTAGTGAATGCTGTAGTGGACCATAAAAAAACTCACATTACTCAAGGCAGTGCGCTGTGTCACCAAATCGTGTCAATCTTTAAGATCGTATGAACACTGTTTTATAGGCGTGAAAGGCCCGCTGTGAGGAACGCAAAAGGTTAGCTAGAGGTTTCATCACTCCATTACTTTTGGTGCTAGTTTGCGATTGCTTCTAGCTCAATGCTCATTTAAATATTTTTTCCAGATGTATATACCACACTATGTTCCCAGTGTTCGCCACTGACGAGTTTTAGGTCAGACTCACAAAATTTATCTGCAATGACAAGCATCTCAAAGATTGTCAGTCAGTCGTTATTACGGACCATAGAAGGCGTGACAAGAATCGTCTAGGTAAGAGCGTTTTCGGTTCTTGAGACTCGAGATTTCATGCTGTAGACCATGTAGTCGATGGTTGTAATGTTAGTAGGAGTAACGTTGTAGGCATGGTAAGTGGACATAGCTCAAAGCGAATGCTAGCTAATAGGATGGAAAAGCTCTACCGGTTATTCCAAAAGACCCTGGATCTAACGCTAGGGGATCAAATTTATGCCTTTACCAGTCTCAATGGAATAACTTATCACTAGGACAGGCGTTTTTAAGATTATTATTACCTATAATAGAATTGCAGGAATCTAACCTGAAGTAATCTCTCTAAATCAATATCAGCAATAGAAACCTAACAACAAATATATGGTATAGGCTTTTTAAATGGTTCTTTCTAGTCAGCAATCGATCTGGAACATCTAAGAAAGATATACTTTACTCATATCTTATGCCACAAGAATTCCTATGAGCTTAAAATTATAGAATTGAAGGGAACTTATATGATTGAACTGTCTAGAGACATTTATCGTAGAGAAGTATGATTTAAATGCCACTTCCAAGGCTTTGATAATGTATTCGATGTTGTGGACCTAAACATGAGACAGTAAAAAAAGAATTCCCTAATGGATTAAGCGACTTATACTGGCCAGAGAAAAATGCAAAGCAATAGAGACTTTCAACTATCATACTACTTATGTTGTGGTATGTCCCGTTTCCTCCAGCATATCGATAAAGCCACCTACGAGGTGAAGGCTCCCAGTTACAAAGACATCAAGACCACAGTAGCTTTTGCCAAGTTTCTCTCCTTCTCCAATCTTCTCTACTTCTGTCAACGCATCTTCAATGCTGCTGCACACAAACGATTCTTCGTGGCTGCTAAGAGACACCCATATCTGTTTAGCTCTGTTCTGAGAGTGCCCATTTTTGACCAAATTAGGGTCTTGGTTGAGATTGAGAACATCTTGCCGAGACAATCAACATATAGAACATATGTACAGAGAGGCTACATACCAATTCCATCGCTGACTTGACTGCGGACTCTTGAAGAACAGAATATCACACAGTGTAGAACATTGCATAGTGCTGAGTGCAGCTCTTGGAGGAGGGGCTTTATGTCGCGTGTGTCCTGGTTGAAAATCAATATCTTGTAGCTGTCAGATGTGAAGCTATAGACACGTTAGCATTCATAATAAGATCTAGTACCATTTTCTCTACAGACCGGTTCATAGCCCAGTGCGCAGCAAGCTTGACACTGTCAGATGTATGTGCTCCGTCCAACAAAAAGCGGCTAGTCCCTTTGTAGAGCTCGTGAAAACGGCCAGGTGTTGAAGTCGTTGCAATGACATCGACCGCCTTATCAGGCATGTCATTAGGGTAGCAACTCAGTGATGCGTCGAAATCCTTAAACATGGCATATGCTAGAGAAGCATTCTGCCTCAGGACTAAAGCCATGTCATCTTTGGGTTTCAAGCTAGGATTCACGTCGATGTACGTTAGCCTAGACACCCGTCTTTCTTCTGCAATACTCTTAAACACTTCTTGCACAGATATCGGTTGGAGTGCAGAGAAGACGGGAGCGCCTGGCTTGAAGATGCCTGCCTTGTGCCTCGCAACGTCTTCCAGTTTGGGGCCGAGGGTGCCGATATGATCCATGCTGACCGGAGAAATGCCTGTCACGACCGGCGAATTGACAATGTTGGTCGAGTCAAATTCCCCTCCAACTACAGCTTCAAGTACAGCTCCATCCACTTGTTCTCGGATGAAGATGTGAAGAGCCAAGAGGGTAAGAAAAGCCGTGTATGTGGGTTTCTGCGGTGTCTTGTCCCAGAGCTCGAAAAAGTAGGAGGCAAAAAGGTCTTTAGAGATTGCCTGCCCATCGATTTGAATCCGTTCCCTTACAGATGTCAAATGTGGTGAGGTATATAGACCAATCTTCATGGGCTTCCCGTCTCGACGCCACAGTGACCGGAGCAACGCATCGAGGAAAATGCATGTGGAACCCTTGCCTTTGGTTCCAGTGACGTGCGCAATTTTTAGGTCTACAAGACAGCGAGCCTTGAAAAGATAAGTGTGAGCTGGGCAGTTGAGGAATCGAAACGTACGATATCGAGATTCTCTACCGAAAGCTTCTTGACAAGCTCGAAATTTGCCTTTTGGCGCTGGCCCTTCAATGGCGCACTCCGTCGTTCTGCCAATGCTTGAAACCCGCTCTGCAATCTGTTCAAGCATTCTATGGCTTCCTGCCAGGTCATCAACTTGTCTGTTTGGATACCATGCAGTGTGATTTGCCAGACCTTATACGAGCGTGCAGTCATGTTCACTGCTGCTTCTATAGCTCACTTGCTATGTGTATGTTTGGCGCGACGTTGACGCAGCTTTAAGGAGGGACTGTTGTAAGGTGGCCTGTCTTGTTGGACCGGCGGGCCGTGCCGCACTGTGGGGTTGATACAAGGTGCCCCTTAGAAGTTAGCCCTATATAGAATTACGCCAGAAACGCCAAGTGAGCGCGGATCAGTGGGGGTTCGCACGTGTTGAATTATAACCAGAAATGCCGCCGGAAGGTGCGGGTCCCCCCTTTTGGTCTGACGGCAAGCGACAGCACGCGTCGGTGAATAAAAGTACGAATGAGGTGAAGAAACGAGAATAAAAAAGTGAGATCTATTATTGAATGATTCTTTACACAACCGAGTGATGACTTCCGCGTCCCGGGACCCGACGTCATTGCATACCGACAGCACCGACAACCCCGACTCAACGCTACGTCGGGACCGGAGCTTTACGAGTACCCTGTGTGCGTCAGTTTCGACCACCGGCGCTTTCTACACGATGCCGACTCGTTCCCTGCGTAGATGCAGTCACGGGCCACCGCAGTCGACCTCGAGTCACAGGAGCAAGTCATGGGCACACCGGCGGCGTCGACTGCCAGCGCCGCCGTTCTCGCCCGTGACCGGGTGAGCATTCTCACGGGAGAGGGTGACAGTCTGGACAGAGCGCACATCTGCCCGCGCAGCGCTCAGGAATGGTTCCACAAGAACGGCATGCAGCGCACAACGACCGCCAGGACTTGTCTGGCGATCCGATCACCGACGACCTCGCCAACGCGCTTGCCGCGAGCGTCGGCCGCCATCGAGCTTTTGACGCCGGCCTCTTCGTCTTTGCGCCCAACTTCCAGGTGCGGCAGATGGCTCGCTCACTTGATGGAGAAAACGGCGCACTACCTACGCCTCGCAGCACCACAACAGGCCTGTGAAGCTGCCGCAAAACGTCGCCCCGCACTTCCTCCTTGCCCGAATCGCCTGCACTCTCTTTCCCCGCATCAAGAACTTCCTTGAAGCCGGCGTACTCCGCAATGTCAGATTCCAGATCCCAAATCCTGTCAGTGGTGGATATAAAGAGGAGGACAAGAAGCTCGGCAGACAAGACATCAACACGATTCTATAAGCCGGTCGGGGACGAAGCCGAGGTCCAAAGATTAAGAAGCGAGCGGCGCCGGACCCAGACCCGGAGCAGGCTGATGCCGTGGATGCCGACCGTCGTCGCCGCAAGAAGAGACTTTGCAATACTGTCGACAGCGTTGGGTCTGATGGCCATGTCGCCACACCATCTCAGATACCGCTTCCGCCAGCCATCGACTCTGTACATTCCGCTCTGGTCGCCAAGTCACAGGCGCTACCGCCACGGCATGACCATCAGTCTCGACAGCCATACCTGGCGGATAGGCCTTCTGAGACTCACCAATCGACTGCCGATGCCGAAGAAGCCGAAGAGCAACGCCGCATCTCTGACCTCCGCACCGCCGCTCTTCGCAAATTCCGCCCCACAAACCCAGACTTGATATGCTGCGACTACGCTGCCGCCGAAAGAGCGAATGCCATGGGTGCCTATGCCAAGGACGAGTTTGGTGGTGGACATCTGTGCATGGAATGTCTAGGCATCGAAGTCCGCTACGATGAAAGTTGACGGAACTCTGCTCGGTCAGTTCCATCACTGTTTTTCGTGAGGCAGGCGTCTAATCGCTCCGCGTCATGTCGACACCCTCGGGGCCGGTGCACGACTTTCGGCCTGCATGGAGACACGAGAGGTTGCAGAAGACGGTTTCTCGTTTGCCAAGAGCAAAGGTATCAAGGAGATCGGCAACACCTGGCACGACGAAACGGCGCGGTAGCCATCGACGATGCTGTAGTGTTCAAGAGGCAGCCCCGTAATGGCACAAGAGAGGAACATGGCCTGCTGCCGGAGAATCAGATGGGGGCACGGCCGGGCAGATCCACCACAACGGCACTCGAACTGCTTACAGAGCAAGTACGCACAGTATGGGCGACCAGCTCAGACTAAGTAGCGTCGATGCTCCTCCCGGACATGGCAGGAGCATACGGCAATGCACCCCAGGCTCCTCTCCAACATGCAACAAGCTGGACTCCCAGGCTGGGTAGTCAAATACACTGCGTCGTCCCACAAGAATCCCCTCTCTCCCCGATCCTATTCCTCTTCTTTGCGAAAAAGCTACTCACAATACTGGACGCAAGACCCGCCACAGCGTGCGGGCTCGTGGACGATGCCACTATCCTCACATTTGGCAACTCCATACGACAGAACTGGGAGAGAGCCCACGACAGATGCCTCCAGTGGGCCAGAACACACGGAGCAAGCTCCGCTCCGGACAAGTACCACCTTATCGACCTCACCAGACGCAGAAGGCTTGACCTCAAAGAAGCCATCCACATCCCAGGTTTCAATGGGCAACCTGAGCCTGTGGTGAAGATCCTAGGGGTCCATGTTGACTCGAAGCTGAAGTGAGGACCACACATCAAAGCGGCAAGGATGAAGGCGGAGGCCCAACTCCCCGCTCTGGCTCGGCTCACCAACTCAACTTTGGGGGGGGGGGGGCAACCTTTGCCAGAGCCAAGCACATCTACACCGCAGTGATTAGACCATCTACGACGCATGCGCGGCTGCCATCTGGCATGACCCTCTAGGGACGAAGGGTCACAAGAAGAATGCCGCAAAGGCACTTGGAACCATGCAAAACCAAGCCCTGAGGATCATCACTGGAGCATACAAAACAACCAGAACGGAGGACCTGGAAAGAGAAGCAGCCACACCTCTCCTCCTCCTGCACCTCACCCAACTGGCCCTGCAGCATGCAGCATGCAGCTAGCAGGAGCGGAGGAGCACGCCCCGATTTTCAGGAAGGGTGCAGCAAAATCAGGCGCACGGCCGAAAGAAGGAGTGGAGTGAGAGTCTCTGCAACAGGGTCCAGAGGGGCCAGACTGCAAAAGATGGCCGCCAACGCAATCAGCACACGGGGCCCCCAAGGCGACGAGGCCCTAGGGCAGACACTGCGAACGCCAAAGGCCCCTCTCAAGGCCCACACCATGGACCAGTGTAGGGCAGCATGGCAAGCCTCTAGGAGAACAGGACCGCGAAAGCCAATCACAGCAACCACCTCATGGAATGTCAACCCAGCCAAGCTGAGGGACGGGCTCACCAGACCGGAGGCTACCGTGGCAACACTGCTACGCACAAAACACATTGGACTAAACGCCTACCTACACTGGAGAAAGGCCCCTGGGCACGACACCCCGACCTGTGAGTGTGGATGGCGCCATCGAACCCGGCAACACTTGGTCCTGTTCTACCCCTGTAGGGGGCGGGTAGAGCCCGAATGCTTCGGGATGTGGGGACCAGGGACTGGAAAGACCTGCTCTCCAGCAAAAGAGGCCTGACAGCGGTTACAAGATGGATCATCGGGCAGGGGATACTGGCACGATTCGCAGTCGCAAGGGAAATGGCCCAAGATGAGGAAAGGGCAAACAGGGGAAGGAACGCCGGAGACTAGGACTATGGCCAGAAGACCGAGGAAAAGAGAGAGGGAGGCGTTGACAAATGAGGGTCATGAGGGTCATGAGACCCAGGGTGCTCGTAAAGGCACCTTCATGTTTCGTTTTTCCCTACTAACCTGATAGATGGATGACCCTATATGGTCCCAACCTGGGAGCCACACCAGGATAATTGGACTTATTATTATATATTAGCTTCAGGACGACCAGGAATCGCTGTAAGGATTAAGTAAAGGCTAGTAAGATTAACAGGCTGCTTGACCTATCATGATATTTGAATTTGTAGAAGCTTCTTATTTTCTGTAATTTATACTTTCTTTTATCTTGCTCAAGGTTGCTTGGAGAGCTTCTCACCTGCGAACCGATAGCATTTCTTTGGAGATCTTACTATCTCAAGCCTGTAAACAGTGTGGCGATTATTAATAAACGTTGAAGTTCGCACCGCAGTGAAGCGGTTAGTGCTGACACGTTGCCAATCTGTTATAATGAAATAAGGCAATTTGTCGTAAAGGATATCTAGGATTTCAAGCAAAGTCTGCTTTCATAAAGTGCCTGACCAGTGGCCTAACCATCTCTGTAACAGTCAGCGCGTGGGTGCAGAAAAGCTTGATTAGACAACATACCCGCGTAGAATGTCTTCTCCATCACCCTCTTACCCTTGGCTTGTTGTTGAATCGTTCGAAGATTAGATGAGATAAGGACAATCTTATTAGAGATCTCGTGCACCAGAGCCTCTAGTCACGTTCCAGAGAAGAAAGGCGAACGTGAAATGTGAGCTCTTCTTGAGGGCATCGTTTTACTAGATCGTGAACGTTATCTATCGTCCACTCAGAATGGATGGGTATGTTCTGGTACTGCTCCCATCTAGCACGGTAAGGTGTCGCGGATCTTACGCTCACGGGCATTGGAAATGTGGAAGAGATCCTCTAAGTGTTGTGACATCCGGGTATTGTTGTCCATTGCGGTAATCATCTTTCGCCAACTTTTCAGGCCGTTGTGTACGCGGTAAGATAAAATTTCCATCTAATCACAACAAGCCATCAAAAGGTCCGCTTCATGCCTGAGTCAATTTCCTGGAAAAGTAACCTGGGATTGTTTTTCCAAACCTCTGTTCAACCTAGTTGGTTCTCTACGATACCTACCACAAAGCAGGCCAAACGGATTGGAGATGTTCGAGATTTTGCTGTTGGAATCCTTTGATGACCTCGTAGACTAGACTTGTTCGTTAGCCCCCCAAGGGACATTAATGTAGCCTGGGAAGGGGTCCATGTGACCGTGGTGCATGTTGAAGGCATTGATGAGACGCGTGTCACATGGAGGCTCTTCGTGAGCAATATACTCGTTTCAGAACGTCCAAAAAATCATGCCAAGTGCTTGTGAAACGCCTTCTGAACCAAACCATCTGTATTGGCTGATCGGGCCTAGTTCCTCCCGCTTCCGAACATGCTTGTGCCCAAGCATGAGAAGTCATGTCGCTCTCCAAGCGAAGACACTGGAGCGTATCTGGTTAGGAGAGGAGGGACAACCAGTGTACAGTGCGGTGTCGCAGAAATACCACATGCTAGAGCCGGCAGATGGTCAAATTGGATAGCTCCAGACTCGGAGTGGAAGAAGCGAAAGAGGGACGACACCTGGCACGGGAGTTGCACGTGACGCGAACATCGTGAGAGGCGAGCATGTCGGCGGCTCCAAGGTGCCCTCCCAAGGAGCACAATGCACTTGACCAGGCTCAAAAACGAATCACACCCACGGGCGCTGCTGGTCGACAGAATCTCAAGACACAAGGCGTAGCGAGCCAGCACGAGAAGTACTTGGAAAAAGGTTGCGCGAGATGGAAGAGGAAGAGGAAGAGGAAGAGGAAGAGGAAGAGGAAGAGGAAGAGGA